>JAYMSZ010001464.1:0-14292 GCA_036897665.1 Pelargonium citronellum | reverse complement strand
AGAGCGTGTGTGTGTTGCAGACTTACAGATTCAAAGACTGATATATTGATCTGTTGATGACTATTTGTTGATAGATCCACGAAACTTCAAGCAATCAAACTTGAACTCTCAAGGTATTGCCTACTCTTTCTCTCTCTATCTTTGCTTGATATTTTAGGTAAATTGAGATTTTCGAGCTAGCGATCCGTTGATTGGGCCTTACCAGCAGTTGGTGGGCTTAGGTATTTCTTCATCTTAAGGAAACCATATGGCAACATTCTCCTCACATTCCATTCAAATATTGGGCGCTCCAACTCTTCCTTTAAATACTTCCCCTCTTGATTATAAATCTTGCAAAAGTAGACAACTAGGGGGAACATTAAAGTTCTAGCACTCTAGCTGAACACCCAACAAAAAAAAATAAAAATAAAAATAAAAACTTAGATTTAATCCAAACAAGAAATCCTAACTTTACAAATTCCGATTTTCCGGCAACAATGCCAAAAACTTGTCACTCTATTGGCAAGTGTACTGATATCGTGCAAGTAATATAGAACTCATGAGAGTCCAATTATCGAATCCACAGGTACTCATGCAACAATCAAGAATGCTTATTAAGATTATGATCTACACAGAAAAGCATTAAACAATGATTTTGAAGATGGTTTTCCTAACAAGTAATATGCAAAGCTAAATAACAATTAAATAAATGGTTCAGGAGACAGAGAATGGTATAGCAAAGAGAGAGATGGATCGAGATATGAATTGGGATGCAATAATTAAAACTAGTTGATATTATTTAACAGTATAATTGCCACCAATGTTACCAGTCAACAAAAGTATTCAAGCTCTACTGTAAGGAGTCATGAGTCATGCATGTGTATTTCCCTAAGCATATTACTGACAAAAGGCTCATACGTACTCCCTTATATGATCGTACACCTAGACTTACTACGTAACTAAAGGCGTAAGACTCCCAAAAGCATATTACTACAATATGACACTTTTATCCTATGGTTTGATCCATACACAAAAAAACTCATAGTAAGAAATATATGCATTGAAATCATGTTCATTAGTATCTAAGTCAATCTCAAGCATCATGATCAACAAACCATATAAACAGCTAATGAAAAAAACACTAATTGCATATGTATCAAAACTAGAAAATAATCATTAACCCAATTCACATCCCTACCAAACAAGTTTTAGCCAATTATGCTCATAGACAAGCAATAATTGGCGAGATGCAAATTAGAATACATAAACGTAAATCCTAACCCAAATAATCAAACCTAGAAAAGATTAGAAAAATATGTTACAAGTCTTCCATTGGGTTGTAAATTTGTTCGCTTCCTTGCTTCCTCCTTGTTTCTCTTGCTTTCTCTCCTAAAGCGTTGTGACTTTGTATTCTAATCCTGTCAAAAACTGGAACCACTCTTGAATGATCATTAAAACGCTAAAACAACACCTAAACAGACAACTTGTTGGAAATCGAACATATGTCACGACATTAGACATATCTGTTGCGACATTGGGCATAGCCGAGTCTAACTTTGACTTGGACTACTCAAATGTCGTGGCATTGCACTCCCGTTCCGCGACATTGCTCCTGGTCAGACCAGCTTTGACCCGCTACCTATTACTTCTAATTTTGATCATCCCGTGCTCTTCAACAGATCTGAAATAACATATAAAAAACCTAGCGCACATCATAGAAAAAAAAAACTAGCAAAATAAACACTGCATAAACTAAAAATATGCTAAACATATAAAAGACAACTAAACTAACCATGAGAATAGAAAAGAGTAAAAAGCATATGATGCTACTCAAAAATTCATAGGTCATAGAACGACACAAAAGGCGACACGTGGCAAGCCAATGTCACCGGGTCACCCGACCTGGGACCAAGGAGCCTAATTTTAGGCCAGGCCCAAGTCAAGTCATAACATTGCTTAGCTTAAACAAATCAACCAAGGCATGCCTCAAATCATGTGGAAGCTTGGAGAGTTATTAATTTGGGTAGGACCCTACACCCTACACGTACAAGGCATACAACCTTAGGCGCCACAAAATAGGCTAAGCGACACAACATAGGCCAGGCAACATGAAAATAGACTAGGACCCTATGAAAGGCTCCAAGAATATATCAAGACCCCAAGGAGGCTTCAAGCCTTAGACAAATATAGCCTAAGCAAAGAGCCAAAGACCTCATGGATAGCACCTCGAAAATGACACTATGCACAAGACTAGGCTTCACAAACATGGATTCCGCGTCATTCTTACCGTACAAAGGCTTACTCTCACGGCTGAGGCGGAGTCCTGGTAACACCACCCCAGGTCTTCGTTTCTTTTGTTGTGTTTCTCTTCTCATGGGTCACAGGTCTACACAATTGGAAGACAACTTAGCTTGGAAGTGGATTTGAGACATAAAACCCTAGACATCATACCTAAGCACTCAAGACTAGACACTTGAAAAATTAGGCTAGACTCCCTGGCTGACGTGGACAAGAAGACTCTACAACAACATATATTCCTAGTGTGTTTGCGTTGATACAAAGTCAAAACAGGCACATCAACACCTACTTATCATCAATTAAGCTTTATGGTGACTCAAATACAAGGGTAAAACTGACCAAACTAAGCCGGATAACACGTGTAAAACATGAGTTATCAAGGGGCCCAAGATATAGCTCCCGCTTACGGGAGAGACAAATCCTATCTTGATCATCACCAACATCCTACTTGATTTGTGGCATACCGAACACTAGTTGTTATAAGTAATCAAGTTACGGACACCGTTTGACTAGGTCAAAGCATACAAATATTCAAGTGATGTACAATGATGATCTCAAGTATTGAGGCTCATACATACACAAAGCCACATTCTTGAGATCCACTTATGACGTTTACGAAAACCATGAAGTGGTTCTCAAGCGGGTAACTAAAGTGCAATGGTTCTCTTAACCATCACCCATATCCTAATATTTATGACATCTCTTTTGTTATTCATCTAATAGTATACTAGTGTTATCGCACATCATCACTGACCTTCACCATGATGACATTTGACTATGGACGTTTTAAGAATAACTTATTTATTATAAGTTCTTCCTACTATTATATATTTAATTGATGTCGACAAATATATATAATCAAGAGAGTAATGCCTTGATTAATTAATGAATATAATACAACCAACAAAATCATAACATGTTTCATCTATTGATTGGTCGTTAGGACAATCCCTAAAAAGGTATTGCAAAGTCTCCTTTTGCTGACCACGGGAGCCACCCATTGTTGTCTCCCTCGCTACTTTTCTATCTAGCTCTTGACTTTCAAGGTACTCGTCTTTGGTGAAAGAAAACAAGGGATGAAACTTCCTATAATCGGGGTTGTTTTAATTTTTTGTAACCCATTCCTAGAGGTTATTTACATGAATCTCATTACTTATTGCCACAAGAAGTATCTCTTGTCTTCATTAGAGATTATTTTCTCTTAACTCCTTGCACACGTAGTGTGCAAACTCCTTGATCTCTTTATACTTCTGAATTGTCCTGTTTTATGCCCTCTCTACGGATATGAGATTTTGCTTCAAGAATTCCACTAGTTTGAAAATGAGAACACTAACTTGAATGAAATTCTTATCTAAATTCACCTTCTGTTGCCTTCGAAAAAGTCACTTCTCCCTTATTTTATAAAAGAATAAGAGAGGAGGTATAAGGGAATGACTAACACGTGTGAAAAATATACAAAACAAGAACCATGAGTAGCTTTTTATTACTAGACTTTTCCACGTCAAGATCTTTGTGAAACTCAGATTAGGCACTCTCAAGCTCAATAATCTTCTTCCTTTCTGTCCCCTTGTTAGTTGTGACCTCATCATGCAACTTGTCTATGAAGGAAAAAAAATTTGGAGAATAGACATAACAATAAAACCCATGAACAAATTAAGACAATGATGGAGAGCATAAACGTATTACCTTGAAGACTCCTTAGCTAAGCTTCTTCTGCACATTTTATAATTCTTACAAGTTATTCAACTTGTATTCCCAAACCACTCACACAGAGGAGAGAACAAAAATGGCAGAGAGTGAGAGAGGAGGAAGAGAGTGTGGGCTGCTCATTTTTTTGGAGAGAGAAGAGGGTGGAGTTATAAAGAACCAAAATAGTCATAAAATGACTATTTTGCCCTTTCTCATAATAATTTCCTTATTAGCTTAGTGAGATAGTCTTTAAGCTAAAATGGACCTCCAAATATAATGAGCCAATGCATATATTATATGTATCATCAAAACGTACTCTTTCTCATAATCTCAATCACATTATCCCCTTTTAGTCAGACCCGTGATAAGAAGCCTGCTGACTCGGAATGGGCTACAAGTTGGGTCCCAAATGAATAAACCTAATTACCTATCACAGTTTATTCAAATTATTGATACATATATATATTTCATTATAGAATTTGGTAATTATCAAAACATAGATTTTGATAAAAAATCCAACAGTCTACGGTCCCTTTAAGCATGGCCACCCTATCTCCAATTGAATCCTTGGAAGTCTCTCTTTTTAGGTTCTTGGTTTGTTCGCTTGCTTACCACACTCCATATATGTATCTCACTTGAAACCAAACACACTCAAAAGAAAACACAATCCACAGACACCTCTTTCATTCATGTACCATTATTGACTCATTTCCTTGTACAATTTTCACGAAAAAAATAGCCAACCTACATATCGTACACCCTAAATAAAATATAACTCATACGTGAAGAGCGTTCTCCAAAAACACTATTAGACATTGTGATACACCTTTAAGGTAATCGCACCCGAAAACTCTGGAAGACATTTGGGATGATGCTCCGACTTGCGATGGGCTTTACAGTTCTCTTCCAGTCCAGTCACTTATGTGATCATCAATATGCGCAATAAATAATTGGTTCCACGTCATCACCGCTGTAAATATAAATACCTCTTTGTTAGATAGTTTATTTATTAGATTAACACTTATCTGTTATTTACTTGTATTTATCTGTTATTTAATTACTTGTATTAATTATCTCTTGTAATTGTATTCTATTTAAACTAATGAAATACAATTGAAACCCTGAGGGGAATCATAATTCAACATGGTATCAGAGCCTAAACAATCCTAACCTACGTTCTTCTTCTTCCACTACTTTGTTCCGTATTCAGCCGAACCAAGCCAGAACCATCGACAATTGCCAGACGGTGCTTCACAGTTACGATACGGTCACATATTTCTTTCTCTGCTTCTTTTATTCTTTTTACTATTGCGTTGGTTGATTTGGTTCTTTGCTTTGCTTTTCTGCTCTATTCCTAATCACTTTCCCTATTGATCTCTGACCCTTAAACTCTTTTGCTGCCATTCATATTCTTGTTTTTTAGTTTATATTTATTTTTTCACTTTTTCATTCGTCTCTTGTCTGGTCTTCTATTTTTAGTTTTTTTTTTTTTTAAATTTTCCTTCTCATGGCCAAGCCCGAGTCTTCCGTTTCTGCTTCTTCTCTTTATCATCCCGCTTATGCAGTCACCAATGCATCAAATTTTGTACCAATATTAAACTGAATTCTAAAGATCCGCGCTATCAACAATGGCGCGAAATGTTTCGAAAATTGTGTTTGAGTCATTTAGTTCTTGGGTATATTGATGGTACCATTGCTCCTAAAGATGAAAATGATACTACTTGGTTTCGTATCGATGCTATTGTTGGTACATGGCTTTTTGCCACTATTCATCAAGATCTCCTTTCTGATATCTTTAAAATTGGTGCTACTGCAAAGGAAATTTGGGATGCAGTTGAATCCCTTTTTCGAGATAACAAAATAACTCGAGCTCTTCATTTAAAAGAGCAACTTTCAAATTTACAAAAAGGAAATTTGTCTATTACTGAATATTGTCAAAAACTTAAAAGTTTTTCTGATGCACTTGCCGACGTTGATCAATCCATCTCTGATCAGGATCTTGTGCTACAAACTCTTCATGGTCTTCCTGAGTCATACACTAGCATTGTCAACATTATTCAACACAAGAGTCCTTTCCCTACTTTTAATGAAGCACGTTCTATGTTACTCTTAGATGAAACTCGTCAACTCCGTCATTCTTCTTCTACTCATTCTAATGATTCCTCAACTTTGCTTGTTGCTCACACAAATTTTCAAAATCAACGCAATAGCCGAAAGGGTCGAGGAAAAGGAAAAGGAAATTATGGTCGTAGTCACCATTTTAATGCATCTAATTCTTTTAATGGCATTCTTGGTTCTGCACCTAACATGTTTTCTAATTTTTCTCCAAGAGCTTCTTCTCGCAGCAATTTTAATCATCGTCCAGCAGCTGCAGCCCTTTGTGCAGCCCAACAAATTCCAGCCCATATGCAGCCCTCTTGGGCCTACTCTATGCAGCAACCAGCAGGCCCACCTCCATCACAACAGCCCATTCTCCAACCATTTGGGCCTCATTCCTTCTTCCAGCAGCAGTCCAGCCCATTTCCCCAGCAGCACATGTCCGGCCCAGCTCACTTCCAACAGCAGTCCAGCCCAGCTCACCACCAGCAGCAGTCCAGCCCAACACAATTTCAGCAGATCAGTCCACTTTTTCAGCAACAACAAGCATTTGGTCTTAATACAGATTCTCAGCAGCCATCGGATCTCTCACAATTATTCTCCACAATGACTCTTCAACAACCAGATGCAAGTTGGTACATGGATACCGGTGCAAGCTCTCACATGGCTTCCTCCCCAGGTATACTTTCCTCTCTTATACCTTATGCAAATTCAAGTTCAATTATTGTTGGTAATGGTGCATCTCTTCCCGTTACTCATGTAGGCAATACTTCTCTTAATTCGTCGTCATCATCTTTTTCCCTTAATAATATTCTTATTACTCCTCACATAATAAAAAATTTAATTTCTGTCCGTCAATTTACTATAGACAATTCTTGCTCTATTGAATTTGATCCTTATGGTTTTTCTGTGAAGGATCTAGTGACAGGGGTCCAAACTCTTCATTGCAATAGCACTGGTGACCTCTATCCCGTCTCTCTTCCTTTTCCGCCTCCTTCCTACCCCGCCGTCTCCCTTGCCGCTGTTGATTCTACCATTTGGCACCGCCGTCTGGGTCATCCCTGCTCTGTTATTTTAAATTTTTTATTTTCTAGAAAATTTATCAGTTGTAATAAGGCTAAAGTAGACAATTTGTGTCATGCTTGCCAGTTAGGAAAACATCATCGGCTTTCTTTTTATAGTTCTCAATCTCGAACTTCACTTCCTTTTGATATAATTCATTCTGATTTGTGGACATCTCCTATTATTAGTCCAAGTGATTTTCGTTATTATTTATTATTTCTTGATGATTTTACACATTTTTTATGGGTATTTCCGCTTCGTTTTAAATCTGAAGTTTTTACTATTTTTCTTAACTTTCGTAATTATGTCAAAACACAATTTCAAAAGGATATAAAATCTTTTCAATGCGACAATGGTCGTGAATTTGACAATAACTCTTTTCACTCATTTTTTCAAACTAATGGAATAATTTTTCGTTTCTCTTGTCCTCACACCTCCCCACAAAATGGAAAGGAGGAACGAATTATCCGCACTACAAATAACATCATCCGCACTCTTCTTTGTCAGGCCCACCTTCCACCAACCTTTTGGGTTGAGGCCCTTCACATGGCGGTTCACCTTCTAAATATTCTTCCCACTACGACACTCTCTCTTCGTACTCCATTCGAAGCTCTCTATCACACACCTCCAAACTACTCACATCTCCGAGTTTTTGGTTGTTTGTGTTACCCTAACCTCTCCGCCACAACTCCCCACAAGTTAGCTCCACGATCTACCGCATGTACATTTTTAGGATACCCTTCTCATCATCGGGGATACCGTTGTCTTGATCTTTCTTCTAACAAAATTATCATATCTCGTCATGTCGTTTTTGAAGAAAAGATTTTTCCTTACACTTCCTATCATTCACCTCCATCTTCATCCACTTATGATTTTCTATCTCAAGATGATGAACTTCCTCTTATTCTTCGGATTCCTACTCCACAGGCATCACCTGTTTCAACCGACATTCCATCTAATGCTTCTCATCAAGCTCTTCCATTACCCGCTCATCCCACTTCTTCTACACACTCAATGGGAACACGTGCTAAGCATGGTATTTTTAAACCAAAACGAATATTTGATCTTTCTGCCTCTACCCTTCACCATTCTCCCCTTCCTCGTTCCTACGTTCAGGCCCTCCACGACCCAAATTGGAAGGCGGCCATGGTGGACGAGCTCTCTGCTTTACATTCCAATTGCACTTGGGATTTAGTCCCTTGTCCTTCTCACGTTAATCTTGTTGGCTCGAAATGGGTTTTCCGCCAAAAATTTCGAGCTGATGGTACTCTCGAACGCTACAAGGCTCGTCTTGTTGCTTAAGGATTCACTCAACAACCTGGTTTCGACTATGAAGACACATTCAGTCCCGTCGTTAACCCAGCCACCATCCGAACCGTACTCAGTCTTGCTCTTTCTCGCTCTTAGTCTATACGTCAATTTGATGTAAAAAATGATTTTCTTCATGGTCATCTTCAAGAGACGGTCTAATGAAACAACCACCTGGTTTCATAGATCCCTCTTACCCTCACTATGTCTGTCGTCTTCGAAAGGCATTATATGGCCTTAAACAAGCACCCCGTGCTTGGTATCATCGTTTTCCGACATATCTCTTTTCTCTAGGATTCACTAGTAGTAAGGCCGATAACTCCTTATTTATATATAATCAAGGACGATCTACGGCTTTTTTACTCCTCTATGTTGACGACATCATTCTCACAGCTTCGTCTGATCATCTTCTTACTTCTCTTGCTTAGCATTTATCATCGGAATTTGCTATGACTGATCTTGGTCCTCTTCACTATTTTCTTGGCATTTCGGTTACTTCTTCCCCTTCTGGCCTCTTTCTCTCCCAAGAAAAGTTTGCGCGAGAAATCCTTCAACGCGCTAATATGACTTCTTGTAATCCTTGTCTAACTCCTGTTGATACGAAGGAAAAATTATCTGCCTCCTCTGGATCTCCCATCTCGGATCCATCTCTTTACCGGAGTCTTGCTGGTGCTCTACAATACCTCACTTTTACTCGTCCTGACATTTCCTACGCTGTTCAACAAATTTGTCTTGTCATGCACGATCCACGTGAGCCTCATCTTCATGCTCTTAAAAGGATCCTCCGTTACCTTCAGGGAACCATTTCTCATGGTCTTCTTCTGCGACCATCATCTTCTCATTCTCTGGTCGCTTACTCTGACGCTGATTGGGCGGGTTGTCCAGACACTCGTCATTCTACTTCTGGCTATTGTGTTTTTCTTGGTGATAACCTTGTTTCTTGGTCTTCAAAACGGCAACATGTCGTATCTCGGTCCAGTGCTGAGGCTGAGTATCGCGCTGTTGCCAATGCTGTTGCTGAGACAACTTGGTTGCGCAATCTTCTTCTTGAATTACATAGCGCCCCATCCAAAGCTACAATTATTTTTTGTGATAATATTAGTTCTGTCTATTTATCTTCTAACCCTGTTCAGCACCAACGTACCAAACATGTTGAGCTTGATTTACATTTTGTACGTGAGAAAGTTGCTCAAGGAGAAGTGCGTGTATTGCATGTTCCATCCTCGTATCAGTTTGCTGACATTTTCACGAAGGGTCTTCCTTCTTCTCTTTTTGCAGATTTCAGATTCAGTCTGAACATTCGCGACACTTCTGTTCTGACTGCGGGGGCGTGTTAGATAGTTTATTTATTAGATTAACACTTATCTGTTATTTACTTGTATTTATCTGTTATTTAATTACTTGTATTTATATCTTATTATTGTAATTATCTCTTGTAATTGTATTCTATTTAAACTAATGAAATACAATTGAAACCCTGAGGGGAATCATAATTCAACACTCTTTTGCTGACGAAAGTGGATGCAAACATTTTTTACGTTATCTTCGTAGTGCTATGAATTTATATGGTAGAGAATTTACTCTCACGCCCAAGGTGAGTTCCAACGCACACGCACTGGTTTTCCCTTAATGTGTGTGTTCTCTATTTCATGGATTCAAAACTCAAGAAATTTGGAGTTCAGATTCATCACGTGACACTATCGAAGGAAGGCAAACTATTTATCTTTGGTCATGGCCAAGGATATCGCACCACTACTCATTACATTATATTTATACTGAAAGATGTAAGAAATTAATAAATGAAAACTAATATCACTTGAAATTGTAAAGAACAACTTCAAATATGATTTCGATGCGTGAACAATCAAATTGCATAACGATCGTATAGGAAAATATAAATGCAATTGGAATTCCTCTAACCATTTGAACCCTCTTTCATATGATCCAAATAATTAATTGTTAATTGATAGCAATTAATGTTTATAAATATTCTACCATCGTTGATGCCTTTCCCAATTTTATATGAACAACCGTTCATGACTTTTATTTGAATATTCAATGCATATTCAATCATTCATATAATATTCCGGTATTTTCTCTACTATCATATCTACAATTCTAACATAATATTTATTTTTTCAGTCCAAAATTTTTTTATTTCATGTTTATCAATCTGTATCAACAAAAATGGTTGTCCAAATACCATTTATGTACCCCCCCAATGTTCATTCTCCATTATAGAAGATTGAAAGCTACATGATTTCATTGAGAGATCGTGAAAAACGGACCAAATTATAATGTTTTTTTTTTATGAAAATTATAATGTTGTTTATCTTTTGAGTGGAAAATTGAAAGAAGATAAGGAGGTTACAAAAAAGAAACCAACAATGTTTTCTTTTGACAAGATTATGATAAAAGCTAGCTTTGGTGGATGCAGTCGTGTGGAATGCACACTCCTTCCCATTTAATTATATTATCTCATTCTCTCACAGTCTCACTACCCAAAGTGTTCTCCTTATCAACAATCCATTTTTATTATTGGATTAATGTCACAAATGGTACACGTCTTTTTACCCAATTTAGTACATAAAAGTTTGAAAAAATCAATTTAGTACATAAACTTAAAATTTGTACCTAATTTAGTACATATGGTTATTTTCATTTAACTGATCTGTTAAAAGTTGTTGACATGGCAATTTTGAAGCTGACAAAGGCATGTTGTGATGGAATCATGGAACAATGCTGATATGGCAAAGAAGAATACTTTAGAAAATTACTATTCTACCCTTCATAAATGCACATCTAGAAGAGTGAGGAGAGAGTAACAGCCTCTGGTGCTTGACGCCACTGCCCACGACGCTGCAGAACCGAAGCATGATACCAGCAATGCTGCAGCTGCATTTTGCTGCCTTCTTCCACACTTAAAACACAATTTTTGGCCATATATATATGATTTTGGAAAGCTTGTTGTGGCTAGATCTGGTTTGGGGGCTGTGGAAAGGAGAGAGACGGCTTTTGGGGACTGGCTCAATATACCTTTTTTTTTCATTTCAGATGTAGGTTGTTTAGGATTGTTGAGTTTTTATTTTCAGATTTGTAACTTTTAGGTTTTTGTATTGATCGTTGAGGTTTAACATTCTTTTATTTTGAGTTTGTTATGTATTTGTGTATAATTTGTGCAACCTAGGAAGTATTGATCTTATTTGCTATATAAATAGATTTTTTATTTAATTAATTTTACAGGTTTGTGGTCATGGATATTGAGATACAAGTTATTGGGTTTCTCAGAAATCCAGATAAATTTCATGATCTAAAATGTCTAAACTAAAAATGTATAGATGAAATTGAATGGGTTGAATTCAATTAGTTTGGTAAAAGTGGTTTGTATTGGTTTTGAATTTAATCTAACTGTTTAAACCTAGATTTCTACATGGATGTAAGATCGCAAATTATAAAATTTTGTAATATATGAATTTTCCGGCAATGTATTTGCCGGTGACTTGATAACAAAGAAGCTGAGAAGTTTTCATTCATATTGACTTGTCACCTCAGCATGCCATGTCAGCATCAAAACATGTCATGTCAGCACTTATTCCAAGTAAGCACGCCACATCATTATCTTTTAACGGAAACATAATGGTTTATACCAAATTGAGTTGAAATAGAAAGTATATGTATTCGATTGGTTATTTTAAAGTTTCATGTATTAAATTGGGTATTGACACAAAGTTCATGTACCATTGGTGACATTAATCCAAAATTTAATTATAAAAAATTTGGGGTGTACCAGGCTCTGATACTATGTTAGAGAACCAATTCAGCTAAAAGCTCAAACTTGTAGTTGAAATCCTCATTTATTCTTTTAATACTATATTCCAACAATAACAAGAGACAGTTGCAAATACGAAGAATGTGGGTTGGAAGGCGGTGGATTGATTAGAGCTCGTAGAACAACGTTTGAGTTTGTTGTCGAATTGGATTAACATACTCAATTATGGAAAAAGGCGGTTGGTAGAGGTATGAGCTCCCATGTGATCGTCTTAAACTTCAAATACAATTGTTTTTAGTTGTTCGTGTTCCTTAACTCTCTATGAACTCTCCATGAGATTCTAGTGTTTTCAATAGAGACCATAGAGGTGCTTGGGTTGGGGTAACTCCATCATTGGGGGTTGGGGTGAGGCGGGGTTGCCCAAGATTTGGGGTTCTACATTGGGCTTGTGTTTGGTTGAACCTTTGGGATGTCAAAAAATTATTGTTGAAGTGGATGCTAGTTCTATTATCTTTTTATTTATTTGCCTAATTGTGATTCTCATCCTTGGAGAACCTTGATCCTAGGAAGCAGGAATACAACTTCTCGATTCAAAGACCTTATGTTTTTATATGTGGGTAGACAATAAAATCTTGTATTAAATTTTATGGCCTAATTTTGTTTTTCTTCTCTTCCGGATTGTAATCTTTTCTTTCACCCGCCAATGGATTCTCGTTTGTTACTTTCGGATGATCGTAATAGTTTTCCAAACTCGTTGCTTACTTGAACCTCTTGAGATATTATATTAGTATCTTCTTACTGATTAAAAAACAATAACTCAACGATAGCATAAAACACTACAATAGTTTCAAAATCAACTAGAAATAGATTGAGGAGCAACTAACTTATATATTCAATAGCTTATATATTTGCAATGGATGCACATTCACTTGTCCATATCCAAGGCTCCACCTAATCTTCACATGTATATAAACCAGTATTATCGTAAATCCTGGTTTAATTACCACCAAATGTCGAATCATAGCTAAATGATTATAGGCTTTGACAAAAAGGAAGTAGGAACAAGAATTCTTTGGGTTAGGTGGAGCAAGTGGGATATGCCATTTCCATCATTAACTTTCTAATATACTCAAATTCATTTCTTTGTACATGGACTTCACTTGACTGAGTTGTCAAGTCAAGTGATGCTAATTAACTGTTATATATTTTTAAACAAGTTGGTCAAAACAATATCTCCGTTGTAGTCTAGTTGGTTAGGATACTCGGCTCTCACCCGAGAGACCCGGGTTCAAGTCCCGGCAACGGAATTTTTTTATGGACCTCAAGACTCAGGAGTATTCTACAAAGTTATGGAGTTGGATGGGCTTTGCCTTATCCACTTACTTCTGATATTTTATACTCCTAAATCTAACTATTGAGTTGAAGTAAAATTTAACCCGATATCAAATATTTGAAATATAATTCTAATCCAAATTATTACTCATTACAATTTTACTTTAACAACAATACTCCTGCTAATATTTTTTATAAACAATTTACCATTTCAACAATTATTGTAGGAATAATTGCATATAAATACACTATAAATATCATTATTTGCACATAACTATATTTGCTGAGATTGGTTGCAACTAGCTACATATTATTTTTTTATGTTACATCGTTAGTGACTCCGTTAAATTATTGTGTGATGACCAAAATACTCCTCATAATGTTCAATCACAGATTCCTCTTTTCATTATAATGTTCAGTCTCAAATTCCTCTTTCATTTGTTGTCTCAAGTTGCTTAAAAATCATACAGATTTAATGATTTTTTTTACTTGTTTTGCACCATCTATTTTTGATTGAAGGCACAAAAGTAAATTTGCATAAGCATCCATTCATATATGTAATTATGAATTTTAGTGTGTGTTCTTCACAATTTAATATCTGTTATTGTGAATTCGCTGTAATTATTTATATACAATTATCTCATTATTGTAAAGAGAATAAGGAATCTAAGCCACACTATTTTAGTCTAAGCCACACCAATGAGGTGATGACACCTCATCTAATTTCATCCATACCCACCCAAGTGAATTGGTGGGAG
>JAYMSZ010001463.1:0-14295 GCA_036897665.1 Pelargonium citronellum | reverse complement strand
AGGTTAGGCAGGTTCCGGGTGTTGAAGGTATCAGAAGCAGTACAGACTGAAGGGGAGGGTTATCCCAGTGCCTTTGGTTTGGTTCAAATTGACATCATGTCTCAATTAGCTAAAATTGGTTATGGTTGATTTGGTTTTCTTAGTTTCGTGGTTGTTAGGTTTAATTATGTTTTAGCTAAATCATCTGTTAGTTTAGCGATGAGGTTGGAGTTTCATGTATAGTCTTTTCGCTAAAGTTTATTGATCTTCTTTTGATTTAATATAAAATTCTTAGTTCCTTTAAAAAAATTATGGGATATATGTGAACTGTTAAGCCAATTGTTCAAGATTGTGGAAATTATAAATTAGATAATTAGGATAGATTGTTTTTCCTTTAACATCTTGTTCTCTTATTTAGCAACAAACTCAATATATTTTAACACACTTGTATTGAAAGTAGTAATTGTAATTTATACATAACTAATTTCCTTAAAAAAATAGAAACTTTTTTATAAATAGAGTTAAAAAATACTTAAAAAATAAAGTGACTTTGGGGCTGCAAGCATGACCATTAAATATTAATAATGGGCTACACACATAATGATTTGAGTTTCCACTACTAAAATATCAACATTGTTAGTAGAATTTGATTTGCACCATTATATTTAGCATTTCAACTTTATATTTATCCGATATAGGACAATATTTCACCCACTTCAACAAATTAAATACCTACACCTTAAGTTGCACATGTAAAAGATGCATCATGATATTACAAATACCAAATTAAAATTAAATTTTATCTATTCACGTAAAAATATTAAACTTAACAAGTTTTTTCATTTTTAAATGAATCAAAATTAGTTGCTTTGATGATATAATTGGGTTACTCCATCTTTGACAATCTGAGTTTAAACTTTGCTACACATATAAATCCTACATTTATGTAATGATTTGTGTCAAGTTCAAAGTACAACTCATTAGGTTAATGTAGTTAGCCTGAACTTCATACTTGCTATAAATTATGTACACTCTCTCACGATTTGTGAGTTAGAATTAATTTTGCTCTCTCAACATTTTTAGTCTTTCTCTTTGAATTGGTTAGTGAAAATTATTTCTATGTCTAATGCGTATGGTTGAACTAAGTTAATTTAGATGCATTAGTTTTGTTCGTTGCTTTGTACACGTGTTAGAGAATTTTTCAAGTGTTCGCTCTAAATAACATTCACTTAAGATTTGGTTTATGGATCTCGAACATGTGGCTTACACTAGGCAACAAACTAAAAACTAAGTATTTAGATGTGCAATCTAGACATTGCCTCATACATGAAAGTAAGATGTTGACCATAAATCACAAAAAGATATAGAGTTTTAGAGAAATAAAGTGAAATGTAATTGTGTGAGATCCTATTATCTTATCAATAGAAAAATATTTGTACATGTTACCATTTTCGACACATGTTGATGCGCAATTGGTCGGGGCAAAGTGAGATATGTTTTAGGCTTTATTTGCAATTTGGGCGGGCGCGTTGCTCGCGTGCGCTAGACGAATTCAAGAGTTTTCGTACATTTCTCGTGTGCCGAGGAGAGTATCAAAGTCCCTAAAAATTTTACCGCTTGTGTACGCGTACTAAGTCTTTCAAGAATGGTGGTCGATCATTATTGATGTCCGGAGTTGAGAGGCCTTCAAGACAACCTGAGAAATTTAAGCTCCCTCATATGTTTTATCAAGTGTTATGGTATTCTTGAAGTTTTAGACGACTTTCAGATGTGAATAAAAGGACGAGAACTCCTCGAGATCCAAAACTTTGCCTATCTCCATGACGAGATTGATTGTCATACGTTTGATCTCCGTTGTCATGGTCTAACACTCGAGACCGTTGCGACGAGATTGAATTTTATGGCTTTTTTTTTTTTTTTTTGGCTTGTTTTTGCAGTCTTGGCTTGTTCGTTCACCGTATGCGATCAAGCCCGTTGCAACAAAGAATCTCTTCACTACGAGATTAGCTATCACAGACTTGATATCTACGTCGTTTATCTTTATGTCACTCGAGACCGTTTCATAGAAAAATCCTGTCGCGACAAGATTGACTGTCATGTGCTTGATTTTCATTGTCGTGGCTTGTTTGATTGTTCTTTGTTAGAAGCTCGTCATAACGAGATTGGCTATAAAGGCTTTCTTGTCTTGTTTGATTCTCATCCACAGTCAAAACCATCGCGACGAAGGATCTTTTCGTGGTGCTATTGGTCGTCATGGCTTTAGTTGCCCAAATCTCTATGGAATACTTTTGTTCAAGGTAAGGTCAAACATATGTTTTGGCGTGTTCTCTCGGGGTGCGTTCCGGTAATGGAATGTTTGGTTGATCGGCGAGTGGAAGTGTCTGCAACCTGTCATCACTGTCAGTTTGAGTGGGAATTAGTGAACCATGCACTATTTCACTGTAGTTTTTATCAAACTTCTTGGGCATGCATGGGGTTGGGAGTCGTTTGCTCAAGTTCTTCTACTGTGGGTGACTGGTTTCAGGTGTTGTTGGGTCGTAATGATAGTAAGTTGTTTTCTCGAGCTCTTTATATGAGCCGAGGTATCTGAAAATATTGTAATGAGAGAGTTTGAGCTGCTAAATGGAGGTCGGTGTCGGAGCTCCTCTTTATGGTGACTACGATGTAGCAGGCCTGGGAACATGTTCGACATTAGAGATTGCATGGCACTCCGCAAGACCAACTGACCGGGTTGATGGAAGGTCGCTGGCCTGCCCCTCAAGGCTGTTTTGTCAAAGTAAACACAGACGATGCAGTTTTTGGCTCGGAGGGCAGATCAGGTGGGGGGTGGGTAGTTCGGAACTTCGTTGGACGCCGATGCTGTTTGTGGCAGAGGGAAAGTGAGCTGGTTTGGTGCTTTTGATCCGTAAATGGTAGAGGCTCTAACTATTTGGGAGGCGGTATCATGGACGACTTTGCACGAGTGAGATAAGGTGATCGTCGAGTCGAATGCTCAAGTACTTGTTCAAGCTATTAAGATTGAGGGAGAAGGATTTCCTAGTTCCTTGAGTCCTATTTATCAAAACATTATGTCTTTACAATCTAACTTTTCTAGTGTTGAATTTTCGTTTGTTAAACGGGCTGTTAATCGAGTAGCTTATTGCTTAGCTAGATCATCTGTTTCTGTTAATGGGGTGGATCGGAGTTTCATGTCCGATCCAGATCTCTGACATTGTATCTACTGAATTAATCTAAGGTACTTTTTTCTCCTAAAAATAAAATGTAAATTACTATTCTAGTTTTTTAATCTCCCATAATATATTATCATGTTGATTTTAAACTATCAAAGCGTAGCAAGTGATTTCCACGTTTTTCTGTTGGCGCGTGCGAATGTATTCCGCAAAGGGTTTTTAGAACTTGTCCAACAAGTAGGGTGTAGCGAACAACTTAGCTGCTGTTGGCTACTATGCGCCGGGGTGCTTTAACCCCTTAACCTGCACACATTTATCCTCCTCCGCACTTTAACCTAAAAACCCTTTGTCTCTCGCATTCGCTCCCTTCTCGCTCATAACTCAATCAGAACAACACACTGTGTTCTCTCTGCAATTATCGCCGATCACCGCCATGGCTCATCGTTCCGACTCCGCTTCTCGCAACCACCTCTCCGTCGCTCCACCGCACCAGATCTCCAAAGGTATCTCCAATGCCCTAATCTCTCTCCCACTCTTCTCCTCTCCATTTCTGCTGTCCTGTGGCATTCGCTGCAGTACGCTCTCACTCGCTGCAAAACCCTAAGCCGACCTTTTATCACTGATCAAAGCTACTGTTTTTACCACTTCTGTGTTTCGGTACCATATCCATCGACGTGTCTTGCTTCCTAGGGTTTTGGTTGAAACGCGCGAATGCGTTTTTGTTTCGAATGAATCGTCCTCAATTTCTTTCAGATGAGTTGAGTCCAGATTCTTAGAGTGATGAATGTGTGGATTCCCCCTTATTCTCTGATCATGTTCCAGTCAGGTTTTTTAAATTCTCGATTTTTGTGACATATTCTTAAGATGCAGAGTAATGCGAATGTGGTTGGTGAAATTTGTGTGTTTTTAGCATTATTTGTTTTGGCGGCTGCATTGCATGTCATTACACTGATCACTTGTTTTCTGTTAATGAGCTGTGATTGTATTTGATAAATTTGTGGTTCCTTGGATAATCTACACACAACCATAAGTGTTAACTTCTTATAGGATCTTATCATTTAGGTAGGAGTTTTGAAATTTCATCAACATGAATTTAAATTCTATTGGTCTCTATTCGGTTTGATGAAGTATGTACCTCAAAAATTTTCCCTATCATTTAAGTTACTCTGGTTTCAGTGGCTGGTTGACTGACAGCTGTGTGTTCTTCTAAACCTGCTTTGGTATGTGTCAAAGTTATTTGCCCATAATTCAAGGCTTCATATACAGGATGTGAACAGGTATGTAAGCTGGTGTTCGTAGACTGTAGATTAATACTAGCTATACAGAAAATGACAGTCCCTGGTTAGTTCGTGAATTTGTTCTGTATGTGTAATTATTTAGAATTTGTCTTAATGATGGAAAAATGAACAAAAGAAAAGCAATTGACTGCTTGTACCTAATTAATCCCAACTCTTATTAGTACTTCTTAACCTATATTTTGTTTGGTTTCCTTTCAGCAAATCATTTAACCTTGAAATGTGTTTCAATTTTCTCAGGCCCATTGAAAGAGGTGGAATCATATTTTTGGTCATCAACCCAACTCAAGAGTTGTGGATCATGAATCCAACTTCCTTCTTGTTTTCTTATGAACCACTTTCTTGTTTTTCAGTTTCACTACCATTCTTACAAAAATGTTCTCTTTCTTATTTTTGACCTATTTTTTATGGAGTCACATCAATGAAAATTTAGGATTTGTTACCTTGTCGGTATGAATCAGTAAATAAATTTCTATATTGAGGTATTGACTTGCATTAGACCTAATATTGTTTAAGCTAATGGGTATAAGAATTTGGTAAGGATCTGTGCAATCTTGTTGTTGAAAACTTGAAATTGTTGAGGCAAGGACTTATAGGAATTTACGCTGTTTATTTCACAGTTATGTTTGGTGTAATAAACTTGTTAATTTGAATTTTATGCGTGTAGTTTTGTTTCTTGGAAAGTTTGATTGGATTTTGTTTGCATCCTAATCTATACTTTCTGTTGACGCTTTAATTGCATGGTTTGTGAAATGATTTGAGTGCCAGAAAATTGACAAATGTTGCATCAGTGTATGACTCTTCTAGTGCCACATGCTTTTGCAACCAGTGCTTAATTTTCTACTATATGGAGCATTTTTAACTGAATGTTTTTTTCTTCTTATTCTGTTCTAATGGTGCTTCAGAAGTATAATTTAACTTTTAAGCCTCTTATATTGAAACTGTGTTGATTTGTTGTTGTTGTTGTTTGGCAGCCATACACATTATCCAGTGCTATTGCTGGATTGATCTCTTTCATATATTTGATTTCAATGGCGTTTATATTGAGGATTCTGTTTTTATGCAGATGCTCCTAAACCTGACAATCCCATTCCACTATCACCACAGTGGCTCCATTCGAAGTCAGGGGATAGTAAGCAAGGAATAGGAGCTGGGGTGCGTGTTATATTCACTTTTTAGTATATGTTTGTATACTATTTTTATTGTTAAGCTAACCCATATCATAGCACAAATTGTGTTTAAATTCTACATTTTATTAACAAAGAATGAATCATAACAGCAGCAAATAGAAATTCAAGTTTTTTCTTGTGTACAGGAAAACCATCCTGGTTTATATTCGCTTCCTGGTTCTCGCTCTGATATGATGAAGGTATCAGGAAATGGTGAAGAGATGACTGACACACAGAAGAAAAAGGATGTTTTCAGACCATCCTTGCTTGATATGGAGACTGGTCGTCGTGATCGCTGGCGTGATGAAGAAAGGGACACCAATTCATCCGTTCGCAAAGATAGTTGGAGAGAGGGAGACAAGGAGCTTGGTGATACCCGACGATTGGAGCGGTGGACTGAAAATTCATCTTCAAGACATTTAGGGGAAGTACGTCGTGCCCCGTCTGAGCGGTGGACTGATTCAACTAACAAGGATGCTAATTATGATCAACGTCGTGAAAGCAAATGGAACACACGCTGGGGACCTGATGATAAAGAGACTGAAGGTTTGCGTGATAAGTGGATGGACTCTGGAAAAGATGGTGACACCTCTCTTGACAAGGGATTGTCTCATACAACTAATCGTGGAAAGGATGAGAAAGAGGGGGAACTTTATCGGCCATGGAGACCCAACTCTCAAGGTCGAGGAAGGGGAGAACCTGCTCATCACTCTACTGTAACACCAAACAAACAAATTCCTACATTTTCTTATGCCCGTGGACGTGGGGAGACTACTCCTCCAACCTTTTCCCTTGGTCGTGGAAGGGTTCACCCTGGTGGAAGTGTAAGCCATGTCTCTCCTCATTCTCAAACGCTAGGAGCTACATTAGACAAAGGTGAAAGTGGCCACGGAGACCCATCCCCATTAAGATATAGTAGGACAAAGTTGCTTCATGTTTACCGGATGACTGATATGACTTCACATAGAAAGTTTGTAGATGGGTTTGTACAAGTGCCTTCTCTTACACAAGAAGAACCATTAGAGCCTTTGGCTTTGTGTGCCCCTAGTCATGAAGAACAGGTAATGTATATGACTATTATTTTAATCAATCATTTTGTTGTTTTCAGGGGCTTGTATAATTGGTTTACTTGTGTAGGCTGTTCTGAGGGGAATTGACAAAGGTGACATATTAAGTAGTGGTGCACCTCAGATTTCTAAAGATGGATCTGCTACAAGGAACTCAATGGATTATACACAATCGAGACGGACCAAACCTGGTAGCTCGTTTGTTCAGAGTGATATTCTTTATATTGAACTGTATGTTTATGTAGAGATTAACTTTTGCTGGAATTGGTTGTTTGAGCAGGCAGTAGAGAAGATTTACCACTTGCTGGTGATGATGGCAAAGATGATATGGTTGATGATTTGAAGGGTGGTTATACAAATTATTCTGAGGATCCTTCCCATGAGAAGCAGCTGCAGTACCGTGGGTCCAGCTTCAAGATGGAAACGAATCAGGATCATATGACACACCCAGATAACAAGCTCAGAGCTGAAGGTACTTCTTTCTTGCTTTATTGTTGAGTTCTCTTAATGTGTTTCAACAGCGTCCGATTATGGTTCTAACATTGAATTATGTGAAAAGAAAGAGATAGTAGAGATCTTGGTAGTTATTGTATTAAAGAAAATGGGAGATAAATCGGCAGGGATATAGATTGGGAGTTACGTTATGAATGGAGTGAATATTGTAGTAGATAATGTATAAAAGATGAATAAGTCTTTTATATGAAAATTTGTGGTTTCGAGCACAATAACAGCAAGCGCCTGTGCAAATGCTGGGCGTGTATGGTTGCTTTAAAGAGGCTTTGTTGTAATGTGATTTTTTTTTCTCTCTGGTATCTATATTTATAATTAATATTTCTGTGCAGCTTTTAGAGAAGATAGCGGTTCATATAGAAAGGCTGATGAAGTACCAATTAATAAGGAACCTGGTCTGCAAGGAAATACATCTGTTCATCCTGGTACTATGTGGAGAGCCCACTCATTTGGAGAACGCTCTAATGCAACCCATGATTGGAAGGAAGTTTCAGGTGATATGAGGTCTAGAACTCCTGATCTGGGCTGGTCCCAATCACAGAAGGATCTTAGAAATGAGGGTGAAACTAAATTTGCTGATCCATCTTACTCTAAAGATGAAGCTAAATGGCAATCCCGTGAGGATCCTATTATGAAAAGGCAGCCGTCTGCAGTTTTGGAAAGGGAACAAGATGCCAGGAAACTTCTGCCATCCTCTCCAGAGGACCTACTCCTTTACTATAAAGATCCACAGGGTGAAATCCAAGGTCCTTTTCCTGGGGTTGATATAATTGGTTGGTTTGAAGCTGGATATTTTGGTATAGATTTGCAAGTTCGCCCTGTAAATGCACCAAATGACATACCTTTTGCTTCGCTTGGTGATGTGATGCCCCATCTACGAGCTAAAGCGAGGCCTCCTCCTGGATTTGGTGTACCAAAACAGAATGATTTTGGTGATTCAGCTAATAGGCCAAATTCTAGTGGTTTTGGAAATATTCATCCCGCTTTGAATAATATTGATGTGATAAGGAATGAGATAAGGAGTAAACACGGTTCGACGACAGAAGCTGAAAATAAGTTTTTGGAATCCCTGATGTCTGGTAGCTCTAGCAATTCTGCCCTGGAAAAGCTTGCATTGTCTGAAGGTTGGTTTTTCTTTATAGAAAATAGTTTCTTTATTTTTATCCTGACTAGCTCACAATATTTTACTTTTTCATTTTTATTTGTGTTCTTTGTTAACAGTTGGCAGTTTACATTGATTTGTTTCTGATTTGTAGGTTTGCAAGGATTTATTGGAAATCATTCTAGCACTATGCTCCCATCTGGAGTAGATAGTGGGAACAGCCTTTACCTTCTAGCAAAGAGAATGGCTCTTGAACGGCAGAGATCTTTACCTACTCCTTATCCATACTGGCCAGGTAGAGATGCTCCGTCTGTGGTTTCAAATTCAGAAAGTGTACCTGACCCCCCAGTACCACAGCATTCTCGTCAAGCTCTGCAGTCTCAAAGCTCCGACTTGATGTCTATCCTACAAGGTTTATCTGACAGGTCTTCATCTGGAGGTAGCAACACTGCTAGTAACTGGTCAAATTTCCCTGTACAAGGTAGTTTGGATCCACTTCAGGATAAGATTGACGTGCATCATGGTCAAAATTTTCTTCCCCAAGCCCCATATGGGATCCAACAACAGAGGGTGCAACTGCAGAATCCGCCTATAACAAATCTACTCGCTCAGGCTATGGATAATCCTTCCAGCATACCTCAAGATCCGCAAGTACTCAATCTGTTGCACCAGCAATACTTGCTGCAGTTACATTCACAAGCACCTCCTCCTCCTCAGCAGCTGTCAGTGTTAGATAAAATAATACTGCTTAAGCAGCAGCAACAGAAACAGGAGGAGCAGCAACAATTATTGCGTCAACAGCAATTGCTTTCACAGGTTCTGTCTGAGCAACATTCCAACCAACGTTTTGGTGATCCATCTTATGGACAGTTACAATCTGCTGGAATACCACCAGCTACTGCATCCCTAGACTCCGGGCGTCTCCAGCCATTGCAAGAGATGTTTCATATGGGCTCACAAATGCCGGTTCCCAACATGCAAGAACACTCCGCAAATTTTGTGAATTTACCCCCACAAGTTTCTCAGGATGTTAATTATAGTGCTATTCCTGAACCTTCTTCTGTACACCTGCCTCATCAAATGTTCAGTAATATTACTCCCCAGAAAAGTTGGAGTTCCACTCTTCCGGAACGAGCTGATGATCTCCATTCCAAAGAACAATTGCTCCCTACAAATCATGCCGAAAGCACACCTTCACAAGATGAACTGAACAATTATTTGGCATCATCTCCTCTTGTGCAGAAGCCCATTGATGCTTCAAACCTTGTTGTTCCCACAACCTTGGAGCAGTCTTTTGAAAAATCGACCGATAGAAATGTTGTGGTTACAACATCTGGTCCTACGTCAGGTTCTGTACCATTGGAGTGTCCAGGAATCACAGTGGCTGTTCCAGCTGTACAAAATTCTGAGAATGAAAAGGCTGCAAGGGAAGATGTTCATGATGCTAATGTTCTGCCTGAGAACACTGTTAACAAGCAGCTGTCTGAGAAAGAAAAATGCAAAGATGAGCCTACGGCAGAGGCAAAGACGGTTGAGGTGCGTGAGGTAAAAAAGTCTTCCGAGAAGAAGTCAAGAAAGCAAAAATCTTCAAAGTCACAGGCTGCTGACCAGGCAAAGGGACTTTCCAAAATTACTTCACAGCAACTAAAGCAATCAGAACTGGAGGTACAAATCAGTTCAGGGGAACAACTTTACGAATCATCTGCTCATATGACTAAAGACACAAAATCTGGAATTGCTACTGTTGATGTTCTGGATTCCCAACAAGTCAAGAGCTCATTGCCTGCTAGTGTTGATAATGTGGAAGTTAAAAACGAATCTAATATGGTTGGTTCTGGGTCCGTGCAGAACTCCCAAATGAATTCTGCTCAGCGGGCTTGGAGGCCTGCTCCTGGTTTTAAACCAAAGTCGTTATTGGAAATCCAGCTGGAAGAACAGAGGAGAGCACAAACAGAAATGGTGGTCTCTGACATTACCAATTCTGCTAACTCCCTGAGTATGCCTACTCCTTGGGCTGGGGTTGTGGCCAATTCAGACTCTAAAAGCTCTATCGAAATTCCAAGAGATGCTGTTAGTGCTGAATTGAATCTTGGGAAGCATGAAAGTTCTCAGACACCAAAGACCAAGAAGAGCCAATTACATGATCTCTTGGCTGAAGAAGTTTTGTCAAAATCCACTGAAAAAGATGTGGATGTTTCAGACAATATATCTAATTTGCCTTCCTCTCAAGTCAACACTACAGAATCTGTAGATGAAGGTAACTTTATCGAGGCAAAAGAGACTAAAAAGAGCAGGAAAAAGTCTGCAAAAGCTAAGGGTGCTGGAGCCAAGGCCTCAGTGCCCATTGCTCCCGCTGACGTGCCTGTCACTTCAAACCCTGTTGACAAAGGCAAGAATTCTCGTTCTGTTCAAGAGAAGGAAGTGTTGCCTGCAATACCATCAGGTCCTTCATTGGGAGATTTTGTTCTCTGGAAGGGTGGTAGTGAGCCAGTGAACTCTTCTCCTGCTCCAGCATGGTCTACTGAGTCTGGAAAGCCTTCTAAAGCCACATCTTTAAGGGATATCCTGAAGGAGCAGGAGAAAAAGTCTTCATCTTCTGTTCAGGTCCAACACCAAGTGCAGGCTCCTCAGAAAACCCAGCCAACTCCGGCAGCCCGTGGAAGTGGTCCTTTGTGGACTATTCCTGGATCTTCTCCATCTAAGGCTGCTTCTCCTATCCAGATTAATTCTTCTCAGTCAAAGTACAAAGGAGATGATGACCTCTTCTGGGGCCCTGCTGATCAGTCAAAGCAAGACACAAAGCAGTATGATTCCATACTTTCTCCATGCATTAATTTTACTGCTTATTTTTGTTAGATGCTACTTTATTTTGAAAAAAAAAAAAGATTTTAATATACTACATGATTGCATCTCTGGGGTTTTGGGTTTTTCTTTTCATCGACTATCGTCGAACACTCCTGGCTTCCAACTCAAATCTTATTTTGTGTTTTCCCTGCTGGTTTTATCATATTATTGTATATCCTCATTTCTTGCGCTAGCTGGTTCTGCGTCACTGTGCTGGATTTCTCTGTAATAGCCAACATGGTTTTAAGCCGTTTCCCCCCTTAATTGTTATGAAATTGTGTTTCTTTGTATGCTGTTGTACTTGTGAGTGAATATTGTTTTTTTTTATCTAAATTTGTGCCTGATATTTTTGGGCTGTATTTTGAACACTTGGTTCTCATTGAAGTGAATGCAAGGCTTGGCTCAAACCCCCGGAGGATAATCACCCAGCATCTCTGTAATTAGGGTTCTGTCTCTATTTCTATGCTGTTTAACCCGTTCAGTTCCACGTGATAATAAACTTATGTGTAGAAGGCTCTCTTACAGGCAATAAGAATTTTGACTGAACTGTTGAGCCACATGACTGTTCCAGAGAACTTTAGTTCTCTGTTTGATCCATGTCTGGGAACTGATTGCAGTCTTCATCTGTCTCCGTGCTTCTTTATCCTTTCCCATTTAAATGCTTAACCATGATTCTCTTTTTGCAGTGTTATGAAGATGTATTCTTCAGTAAATGTAGTTCTTTTAAAATTTATGTTGGCTTCACTTCGTGGTTTAGCAATTTGAAAATGGATAAATGAGTTCTGAAAAAGAGGTTGCCTGGTAGTTCTATTTACTTCTCTGGTGTGTAAAAAACATATTTTGTAAATAATTGATCTGTTGAAGTATGTTAGTATCCCACATTGTTTAAGCTTTAGCTTAAGCTTTTAGTATTGAGTTAAGTTTAATATTGTATTATAGCTGGTTTGGTCTTGGGGACCCATGTCCCTTGGGGCTTGCCTCCCCTATTTTTCTTGGTCCATATACAGGGTCCCCCTGTATGTGAGGGGGACTGTTGAAATATTCCACATAGTAAGAATATGGAGTTGGTGACCATTCGATATATTCTAGTTGAATCCTTTATCTACTAGCTTTTAGGATTTTGGATCAGAGTGAAGTTTAATATCAATAGCCGTATGATTATTGATAATTAATCTCGCCACATTTTTTAAACAAGGTTTAAGACGTGTTTGAATTTGCCCAAGTGCTGGACGGAAACTACTGAATAGTGTGAAGTCAAACAATTATGGATAGTATGAGCCTTGCTGAAATTATTGTAGTTCTATTTGTTACTATTGATGTTAGTTTATTTACCTGTCAGAAATACTGTTTTTTAGTAGTGCTTGGATGTCTCTCACACTGATGTCCGGATTAATTTATCTTTTGGGATTATTGGTCTTGACATGTAGTCTCCTTTTTCTGTTTATTGCTTTGTATGCTATGTAAAACCTTTTATATTAATATTTATAAAAAAATGTCTTCATTCTTATGAACAGGGCGGATTTCCCTAATCTTGCAACCCAGGGCGGTTGGGGGACCAAAAGCACTCCTGTAAAAGGAGCTGCAGGTGGGTCATTAAGTCGGCAAAAGTCTGTTGGTGTCAAACAAGCCGAGCAATCTCTTTCATCCTCACCGGCCTCTGCTCAACCCTCTCAGAAAGGGAAAAGAGATGCCATGTCCAAACATTCAGGTAAGCCTCTGGAAACTAACAACAATTCAATTAAAGATGGATGGTTTCCTAACTTTGTTTTCCACCGCTCATCTGCAGAGGCAATGGGCTTCAGAGATTGGTGTGAGAGCGAGTGTGTTAGGCTTATAGGGACAAAAGGTAAATTGTTACTGGTTTTAATTGTGGTTTAGAGCTAGTACTTGTGAGGGCATATTTGGAATTAAAAAAAATCCTCTTTCCTCGATTGAATCGAACATGCTTCTAACATCTTTTCTCCCATCTAGATACAAGCGTCCTGGAGTTTTGTTTAAAGCAATCCAGATCAGAGGCTGAAATGCTTTTGAAAGAGAATCTTGGTTCTGCTGATCCTTATCAGGAGTTCATTGACAAATTCCTCAACTACAAGGACTTGTTACCGGCTGATGTACTGGCTATCGCATTTGAGAGAGAGATAGATAGGAAGGTAACTGGAATGAGTATGACGGGAAATGCAAATTCTGTAAATGCAGGAGCAGGAGCAGGAGCAGCAGCAGGGGTTTATGGGGATTATGATGGGGATGGTTCGGCCAAAGGAGGAGGCAAGAAGAAGGGAAAGAAAGGGAAGAAGGTGAGCCCGGCAGTTCTTGGATTTAATGTAGTGAGTAACAGGATCATGATGGGTGAGATCCAGACAGTGGAAGACTAGTAGGAGAGAGAGTGAATCTTTAGTGAGGGAGGCAGTTGTTTATACATTTGGTTTAAACTGTATGTAAATGGTTTCACCTAGATTTTTCTTTTTTAATCCTTTGGGTTATAGAGAGCTACAACAGTAGCAGCCGCAGCAGCACTTTATTCTCTGCTGGAGCGATTTTGATTTTGTGAAGTAATATTCAGACAGTAGAGCTCTTGTTATTTTTGTTCAAATAGAAAGCCTGAGCAAGGCCATCATTTGCTGCCTTGTTTCATGTGCTTTTTATCCATTTTGTTTTCTGCTTCCTCTTCGAATGAATAGATTAGATTATAGGGGTAATTGCCGATGCATCCATGAACTATCACCTTAATATGCAAATGTGAATGTGAGCTCAATGGAGATTTGGTCGGAGCTCATTTGTGAAGGAGATGGGAATTAGGAGAGAAAGGAAAGTGGAGGGAGGAGTGAACTGTGTTAGGGTTACTGAATATGCTAATAAAAAAGGGCATTATTGTCTTTTCCAAAACAAGATCACAAAGCTGTGGACAGAGTAGGTTTGCGGGGGTATTTGTTTTGTAAAGGGGTAATTATACTAAACTCTATGTGTTTACGACCAAAAACACATGACCCTCTGTGTTTTAACAGTCGACAACTAACTACTTTATCTTTTTATTGAAAATGTTAAATGTTAAATCTAACTGAATATTATATTTTCGTTAACACGTGCTGGTCACATGATGATGAAATATTTTTTAATACCCTAAAATACTCTCAATGTCTTACTTTTCCATTCACAAGTAAG
>JAYMSZ010001462.1:0-14295 GCA_036897665.1 Pelargonium citronellum | reverse complement strand
TTATTCCATTATCCTACTCAAACGCAAAATGGAAATGTGAGTAGGAGGAGAAAATCAAGGAATTTGAAACCACAATAGTTAAAAATTCACCGACGGACGGCACACAGACAAAGAAAGAGAGAGACAGATCATATCATATCATAGCTCTCTCCTTCTCCTCCTCTCCCCATCAGATCGGACCCTTCTTCTTCCTCCAATCACTCCGTCTAGGGTTTACTCTTTCCCTTTACGGAAGGATTTCGATTCTCCTCACCACCGTTCTCTGATTTAGGGATTTGTGAGAGGGAGAGGAGAAATTCTTCGATTTTGTTGAATGATAGTTTTGACATTGGCAATTCGGCGGCGAAATGGCTTTCGGGGCGGTGGTTTGGCATTGGTAATTCATGGCTTCAGTGCAGGGGTTGCGGAAACAAGAGCATTTGGAGGCCGGGAAGCGCCGGGTATGCTTTCTGTTTTTCTATCTTCTTTTTCTCCCTTCATTTCGTGTTGATTTTTGATATAAGTTTGTGCTTTTCTTCGTATGGTGTTTTTTCAATTAGGAAATGTCTGTGGCAATTGTAATGCGTTGTTCCAGAAACACAACATTTGCATACTGAACTTGCATTCATTTCCTGATTATTGGGCACGAGCTGTTTGTAACTATATATGCTTATTTGATTGGTAATGTGTTGGTAGTTTTAAAATTTTGAATTTTTGGCTCTCTTAGCTGCAGTTTTGTGAATGATTTTTTTATGTGCTTTGTATTTAGAAGTAGCGAGACAAGTTTTATGTGCAATTTTAGCTAGATGAAAACTAGAACGTGCTAAGCTCCAGCTTTGTTTTAGGTTCTAGCATGAAACCAAACATGTAACTTTGTTGTTCCTTGGTCTATTATTGTATGGGAATGATTTTTTGGTGGTTGTTATTTTCACTTAGGGTTGTAAATTAGCCAACTTGGCATGGGAACAGCATTGAGCTTTACTTGACAAAAGCTGGGTTTGACTTGTTTAGTAAATAAGCCAAACTCAATTCCCATGTATGGGTTATCTCATGAGCTTCAACGTGATCTTAAAAATTTTGTTTAGTAACTTGTTCAGTGCTTGTGGGTTTCTATGAAGCACCAAGTTGAATTCATGACACAATTCATGATGTAATTCACCACTTTTTTTAAAAAAAATACACGACATGCTTGTATGCTTATTTATTTGTAATTATAACTTTTTTTATAATATCAAAACATATGTATTTGAATGGACAATTATTTTGGGACGGAGAGAGTATTTGATTCCTTGTATTAATAAAGTTCTTGTTACATTGATATTTCTCACTCTAGCCCATCTGTTTTTTCAATATTTTAGTGGGGTTTTGTGATTTCATAATCTTAAGTTGTATCCTTGCATGCATAGTAGTTAAAGGCGTGCATTATTTGAGGAGGTTCAAGAGCTCGTGATTTATATATGGTTAGGCTAGGCAACATCCATTAGGTGTCCATGGGGTGAAGGTGCTAAGTGTGAAAAGGTATGCCTTAGACACATCAAGTTTTTTATTTTGTTAATATCTAAAAATAATAAAATAACGAAAAAATATATTACCAAAAAGTTAAATGAATACCTTTTTTTCCTAGTTTGTAGATATATTATATGAAATAACTGTTTCTGTATATAATAGTAATCATAATGATACAATTTCTTAAAACATATAATTAAGAGTTTTGAATTTTTGTTGTTGATTTCTTATGTTTTAAAATGAAATATTTTGACTTTACATATCCTCAAAAGTTTGGAATTTAGCATTTAGTAGTAGTTATTAATTTTCACACATATTTATTGTGTTAAGATTATTTTAATCATGTTTTAAGTCATCTTGTGCCTAATCTTCTTCAAGTAGGCACATGTGTCTTTGGGCGCCTTGTCCTCATTCACAATGTTATATGTGGCGCAAGGCAAACCTCTCCTAGAGCCATGGCTCATGGCACACACCTTTTGCAAATAAGGCGGACATATGTACTATATAAATATTCTAATTATATTTAATAGATTACCATAATAAAAAAGTCATCTAAATTAGTCAAGGGATAAAATTGATAGTTCTAACTTCAAGTAGTCATCATTCTTAAGCTAGAGATCTAAAACCAAAATTAAAGTATTAAATCTAAATATCATAACGTCTGACCTCTTTGTTGGTGGCTGCTATTTTGGCGTTGGAATGCTCTTCAATGACTGTATTTTTGGCTGTCTTGTAATTGTGGATGAAGAAAAATTCGAAATTGAAAATTTGGAAGACAGAAAATGCTGCCTAGAGGCTGGAATCTGGAAGGAGAAGGACTGCACACTGGTGCATATATTAGCTGCATGCTTGTTTACATCTGTCATTTTAATTGTAGTTTCCTTAATTTATAACCGACAGCTTAAAAGACTTATGGGCTTTTAACTTAATAAAAAAAGCTGAAACATATTCCAATTTGAATATGGCGCGCCATGCGCCTCATCAAATGGCGCTAAATAGGTACACCTTTCAAAATCGCCGCACCACAAGTAGTCCATGGCGGGGACCATTCGCCGCGCCTTGCACCATGGTGCACCATTCATAACACTGATCTGGACCGTGTTTGCTAGTTGTTTTGGGATGTTCTTACAATGAATTAATTACATGTACAGGTACGCCACACCATTTGGACTAACTTCAGAATATGCTCACCCTGCGGAGATATTATTCCTTGGCTTTGCTACGATCATTGGTCCTGCCATTACTGGGCCCCATCTAATTACTCTTTGGTTATGGATGATGGTTAGAGTTCTTGAAACAGTTGAGGCACATTGTGGTTATCATTTCCCGTGGAGCCTGTCAAATTTTTTGCCTGTGTATGGGGGGTGAGTCTGTTCCTTCTACTCTTGCTGAATAGACAAGCTATTCATCATTCTCATTTAACCTTTTTGTGAAAAATTTCTCTTTTTTTTCCAGTGCTGATTTTCACGACTACCATCACCGTCTGCTTTATACCAAGTCTGGAAACTATGCATCAACTTTCGTTTACATGGACTGGTGAGTTTTGTCTTAGTTGCTCATTTTTATTTCATAGTGCAAATTTGAAAAGTAGATTGTTTGATGTTGAATATTGTAGCTTGACATCCATATGACTGGATCTCAATCTCAAGATTTAATTTTTATCGAAAGTAGTATTTTGATTTTCACTATGGACAATGGTGGGCCAGTTTTGCTTACCTTTCTGTTAGATTCTGTCTTAACTTACAAATGTCAAATTAGTCTGAAGGGCATGCACGGTGCTAATTAGTTGTGCTGTGAATCCAGTGTGGGAACTAATTAGAAATTAACTAGATGTGTCTAGTTGAGTCAGTACATCTTTTTGGCTTAGGTCATCTACCTCTAGGTCCTTTTGCCAAATGTTGTGCGGATATGAAATAGCCTCATCACTTCATCTTGCGTTGTTGTCCGATCTCTCTGATCATGTTTGGGCCTCATATTGCCCTAGTGGGCTTTGTTTGTGCCATTAAGCATTTGCCATCATGGTCCTACTCTTCACTTACACAATGTTTGAAGCTGGCTGCTTGCAGAAGCCATTAAAAGTTATTTCCTTTAAGAACTAAAAATTCATATTTGTTATATGAGTTTTCTTGTTGTTAATAGTGTATTATTTGTGGTACATAAAATAGGTGATTCATAGCTGTACAAGTCTCGCAATAACTAATAATCCCCTCCCAGGCACCTTTTAATCTGATTCATACTAATAACATAATGATCATGCTTAAGCATAACCAACATGTTGGAAGGCAGTTGTTAACTTGTTATAATATACTATCGTAGATACAGATGAACCACAATCCATATAATTTTCTGACCTTTGGGACATTAAGCCTATACCATCCAGGTTTCCCAATTCTTGGTCTCTTGCTTAACATATACAATTTTTGGAGTTGACATAAATGTAACCAGATGGTTCATAGTAGTACAGGTGTTGCGGTAATTAATCACCCCCTTGTTTTTTTAATCTTTATTCACATTATCTCACAAATATCATGCGTAAGCATTGCTAATTGGTTAAAAAGTAGTTGTTAACTTGTCATATTAGATTCTAGTGTATACAGCTGCCTATCTAATTTTTCCCATTCAGCCATGTTAAAGTGAACAAATAATGATGTCCCTTCAAATGTCTGTCACCTTTATGAGTGGTTTTTAAATACATAACAATGGTCTAGAATTAATGACTAGGAATGTTTTGTTACACCTTTTCTAATGCGTGAACCGCTTAGCAAGAATCTGATGCTTTTGATTGTCTATTCTTCTTACTCCATTGCCTGATTTGTGCATCATTTATTATAATACAATGACTTGTTTTCTTAAAACATGGCATCATTATTTATTCCGACTACATGTTTTTGTTGTAATTTAACAAACAAGTCGGAATATTGTATCAATCATCAATACATATAACATGCTTTTGCTGTTGGAGTGCTGTGCTTATCCTAAATATGTTTACTTAAACCAGCAACAGCTGGAACTAGCATATATATTATTAATGTATTTATATTAAGCGTACATTGATGTTTTTCCCTTGTAATTGTTGTCAGGATATTTGGAACTGATAAGGGTTACAGAAAGTTGAAGGCGTTGAAAACGAACGGAGCGGAAGATGGTGGGAAGCAAATGTAACAAAGGGAAAAGAGAATAAAAATTTGGAAAGAATTCTTTAAAACTGGATTGACATTAGAGAGTGGGTTTGTTTCTCATTTAGAGAGCATCTCCTAAAAAGGGTGTTGTTCTGTTCTGGTCTGTCCCACCTCTCAATTCTCATCCTGTGCTGTGTGCAACCATCTTTTTTGTGTTTTTATTGGTAGTGTGAATTAGTGGAAGACGATTTCTTTGGATGTTTCTTTTCATTTTTTGGTAGAATTCTTTGGAGATTTCAGATTTTTATGCCTTCTTATTAGCTCCCTTCATAATGAAGTTGCCTTCTTTCTTCTTCTTTTTCTCTACAGTTTTTGCATTATTAATTTTGCTTTACTCATGATGACTGCCAATTGGTTTTGATGTTAATTTGTAGAAGGAAAAAAGATTGGATAACTCGATTTGTTGTTTTAGTGCTTTTTATTGGGAAAATGAGAAGTATTTGTTGTTTAGTGCTTTTTATTGGGAAAATGAGAAGTCAATTGAACAAAGTATGTCTTTAGTTTTCACCTTTAATGCCTTGTTTGGATAGTCTACTTCAATTGTCAAGAAATAAAATGTTTGTAGAGATAGATGAAAAAAAATATATCTAGAGAATAGGATTTGTTTGGTAAAATTTACAAAATTGTACTCAAGTATATATGTTTTATATATAAAAAAGTAATATTAATTTGACATATATTAAAGAGAAAAATGTATATCAGTTGCAACCTAAATCTGCCGATGAGATTATGACACCTCATTAAAATTCACTTTTACCCATCCAAGTGAATTTCTGGGAGCGGAACGACCCGCCCGAATCCATAATTTTAAATGAGGTGTCACTACCTTATTAATGCAACTTATATAAAATTTTATAAATTAACTGATGTACATATTACTCTATATTAAATTAATTAGGGTCCATTAAATTTTTTGATGGATGACCTTTTAAAGTATATAAATAGTAGTGGGATTGGATTGTATAAAATTTGGGCTAACTACACTTTATTATGAGATAGACTCAAGCACAATTAAAGTGCATGAACTTTAATAAATGTACAAATATGTCATTTTTTATAAATATTGTATAAATAGGTGCATGAATTTTTAATTTTGAACAATTAAGTCAAAATCACTAACGTTGTTAACTTTTTCTATTAAAATAAATATGTAGCAATTTATATGTCGTTTTTAAGATGTCGAGCATGACATGGACATCAATAAAGTGTCATATCTGTGCACAAAATATTAAAATAATTTTACGAGTCATATATTAAAAATCAATTAAATTTTTTATCTCTCTGCTCCCATCTTCCCTCTTACGGTTTCTTGCTCTTCTTTTTGTATGCATTTTTTTTTCAAAAAGTAATACATCAGGCCCTGGTAAATATGTAATCTATATGGAAGATTAGTTCTGCAATTGTCTCTAGTTGCTATAGAAGCTACACCGACGCAAAAGTTCTCTACACAATTATTGAGCTCATTCAGTTAACATTGTAACTAATTAATTAAAGAGTTGATAATGAGACGAGTTATATAATTGGATGCAAATGTGACAATTCAAGTTTTAGATCGAAAAGATTAACCCGATTGAATCTAACCCGAAAGAGTTTCGAATTGGATCAGATTGGTTAAAGTTCGCATTTTAGTGTAAAATGAGCATATTTATTCGATTCGATTCAAAATTGACCAAATGGGATTGAATCATATTTTATCCAAATTGGATTTCAGCTGCTCGCGGTTTTGGATCCAATTTGTGAACTTCATCTGAATAAAATTATTGAGTGACACACTATAAATAAGTAATCAGAATTGACATGAGGAGAAAAAAATAATTTAATTTAGATTAATAATCAATTGACAAAGGACACTAAATTTATTTATTTATTTTCAAAAGTGACATGTTATCGCAACGTCATAAAAAAGTCTCAATTTTTAACAGAAAAAGGTAACATCGTTAGTAAATTTGAGTACAAAGTTTGTCAAAAGTGATCGATTTGTATATTTGATTAAAGTTCATGCACCTAAAAGGTGCTTGTTTCTTGTGAGATATGAAGATCTACAAAACTGATTTGAATTGAGGTTATTATAGTAATTCACTTGAACATTAGTAAGGGCATTCTCGTTTTACTTAATCAACAACTCTTGTGATTTGTGAAGCTCCGTAAAATTTGTTACTCACGTGTGAAGTCAAATATATTTTCTATATTAAGATTAAAGTCGCAAGAGTTGAGTAGACAACTAATACAAGTCCTAAATATTTGATTATAAACACAAATTTGCAATTTTTGCTTCTACAAGTAGATACTTTGGCATTTTGCATGAACTAGTACTTCATTCCATTACATTTTGTTTGTTTTACTTTTATTAACCATCATTGAGTGTTGAGGTTTCTAACTAAAATTTTGAAACTTCAAATGAAAAAAGGGGAAAAGAAAATCCTTTGTGTTAGATTAATTTCCAAAAGCACATAATTTCTTAGGAGAACATAGTTGATAATGCAAATCTTGTGGTTGGCAAAAATCTAATATTGGTGAGACAAAGTAACCAAACAAGCTCATCAAATTTCAACAACCTCCCCAAAATTGACACTAAAATTACCAAAACACCCTCAGTGTCATTTTCTTTAACCAAACTGACCCCAACCTCCTTTGGTTGGCTCGGCGAAATTAGAGAAATTGATGCAACATTTTCCAGAACAAGAGCGTGTTGTATTATCTTTCCTTTTTAACTTGCGAATCCTTGTTTGGTCCCATTTGGAAGATCTGTGATTTGACCATTTTGTTCCTACGTGTCCGGTTAGCTAATGAATTATATGAGTTTTGTGTGTATTTTACTTCTTAGTTTGATTTTTCTTGATTTGTGCCCATCATTTCGATTCCGTTTCAGCCTTTTGAAAGTGAAATGTTATGTGGTTTTTAGTTGGGAATATTCAATTTTGTGCATCTTTTGGTGGGTTTGTGTATTATGTGTAACGTAACGAGAAATATTAGAATTTGAGTTATAACTAAAGCAGGTTGACCCAAGCGATTTAAGTACTTCGAATTCTCTTACAGATCTCGAATTTGAGTCTCTTTGCAAGCAGTATGGGGTGGGTTAACATGAGTTACACTAATTAGATTAATCCAGTTAAGCCTTCAAATTGATAGTATAACTTAAAACAATTATGATAAAGATAAATGGAAAAAATAGAGAGTAAGATTTAGAGTTGACATTGTTACATTTTTCAATCTCAAATAGTTTTAGATAAAATCGAGATCAAACAAAATAAAAATAATTAGAGATTATAATGCATACAAAATTATAATTCAATTGACAGTTCGCGTCGACACATGCACATTAATTGCTAAGTCAATGAATTGACATCACAAGTTGAAGAGCGAAAACTTAGCCTCTTAACTATGTACCTCATATAGCATGTGATGAGAATAGGAAACTTTGTAAGTAACAATATCATACAATATATTGTGGAGGCCTATATTGTGGGAATATCATCAACTTCATGTCATTAGTAAACTTAATAACACAACACGGTGTGTAGTGAAAAAGACACACATCGTGAGACCTTTCTTCTTCAAATTGAACATATTATTGCGATGAAAGCCCATACAAATCACAAATTAACTCAATTAAGAACGAGATGTGACTCTCAAATCAACAATTAAACAAACAAATAATCATTGAAGAAATAATATAAGTACAAGTTGTTTGTGCAGTTCGATCCAACTACATGAATTCACACACTGTATTTCATAAGTCTTATTGATGTTAATCAATCAAAGATTAAGAGATGGACGAACAATAAAAAAATTGTCGCACAAATGACATCATCCTATGTAGTTCCATCAATCCATTCTTGGCTCAATTGTCGTTTTTTCTCGCAATTCTTTAGTGTACAAATGCGAAAGCCTATTTGTAACCAACTACATAAATTTTTAGTTGAAATGTCACAATAATTGTCAAAGTAGGCTGGATCAAGCGGTTTAAGAACTTTAAATTCTCTTAAATATCTCAAATTCGAATCTCATTGCATGCGGTATGAGATGAATTATTTAAGTTTATAGGGGAAGAGAGAGCTACCCTGTTGTGTAGCTCATTTAATAAAAGAAGATATTACAATAATTTAGGCATTATGTGCTATTATTCTTTATTTCTAACTAAACTATTCTAATTACTAGTAAAAAATACTCGTGCGATGCACGGGTTAGTAAATAATGATTGTCATAGTACTAAAGTATGTTAAAAATAATCAAACTTTAATAAAAAATTATGTTTCATAATATTAAATTTTTATTATATAAATAAACATTTTTTAAAGAAAATTAAATAAAATAAACTTAAGATAAAAAATGTTATTAAAAAAAAAGAACATTACTAATGAAAATATATGTTTGATCAGTATTAATTATTGAAACATGTTATCAATATTTTATTTATAGAAAAAGCTATAATAATTATTTTTTCGAAATAAAGCTATAATTATTATTAATTTGACTGTTAATGAGAATTAATTAATTGTAAGAGATTGTAACTGATTGTGAAAAGTTATTATTTAATTCATTTTGAAAATTGTATTTAGTATAATTGATTTTTGCTTATTCATTTCGTTACAAAATTATTGTTATTCAATTAATTTTAAATTTGGTAATTGATTTATGGAATCCTTTGACTTTCTGAAAAAAATTATAATGAATCAATATGATTTCTTTCCTCAATTAATTTTTTTTTTCAAAATTTAATTCTCAATTTTATTATTCATCTCAAAGCCCCTTGAACTCCCATAAACATACTGGTTTCTTCTTCCTCCCTATAGACAATATAATTTTCTCACCCTTCAATGTAGATGAAGGCTCAACTGACATTTGCTTTTGCATGCAACACTGGATACTAATTACTTTGTCACCACCCCAGTTCCGCCAAAAACAACACCTACATTGCTGCAGGTTTAAGGATAAAGAGTCTCCAATATTATGGTGAAAGAGGTTTTCATATCTACACATGCTTATATGCATGCATGTATATCAAAAAATATTGTCAGTTTTCCTCAAATTCTAATGTTTCAACTTTACAATTATAGCATAATTTTTAACTTGCATTTTTTAATTTTATGTTCATTTTTTTCTTTCATATCAAACTTGATTTAATGTGTGTATATATATATATATATAGGTGTGTTAATTGCAATATTTATATTATTTGTCTTTGTTTCGCATAAATTTATAATTTTATGCTCAACAATATTATGGTATTGATGCAAATGTTAGAATTTAACAGGAGAATGCAATATGTAATGAAACTTAAATAAGCAAATAAAAAAAATAGTTTGTGACCCTTCAGTTCAATTATCGAGATTCATTAGTTAAAAGAATTCTTCATTTGTTTAGATCGAAGAGTAATATTTATCTATTGTATTAGATTGCATTGATAAAATTGCCAAGGAAAAAAAAATTATCCAACATGTCCTTGGTGTACAACAACTCAAACAAAAAAGAATTACAGCGTGATGCTTATGAAATAGACATGGTACAATTATCTTACTCATTTTATTATGTTTTGAATATAAGAAAATGTAGACAAATAAATTACAAAACAAAAAGATATAGAAAAAATTACCTTGGAAGATTGTTAACATGATTCATGATTTTGTTTATATAAGGTTCCTCTAATGCCAAGCCCCACTCCCGGAAAATTTCATTTTCTCTTTATGCCTAACTTTACCAATGCAAAGGCTTGTGCACCTTTCAAGAAAAATCATCAATAAAAATCTACTCCCGAAACTAAGCCTCAAGTATTGAAATTATAATCCAAATGTTGAGAATATATTATGCTAATTTATAAATGGAGGAAGAAGTCTTGTGACTTTTCAATTGCATGAGGCTCCTATCATCTAATAATATTAGGTAAGTACTTTGGATGAATACTCTTCATCTAATATGTTAAGCTATACATATATAGTGTTTGTTATATCTATAGTTATTAGTAGTTATTATTAGCTAATGAATGAAAATTTGTAACTCATGAAAAATGAAAAGGCATAGGTTACAAATCAATGAGAGAGCTAGAAATTGAGCAATTGGATGATGTGGCATCTTCTAGTGCATTCTCACCAATTTTAACACATATATATGTAGATTTAATCAAATTCTTTATTATAATGAATCATTTGTATATTATTATTTTTTTCTATTTTTTGGTGCAAACTTTTGCATTTGTATTAAATAGTTTCAAATTATACACTGACTTGTAAAGATTGAGAAAATAAATCTACCAAATTTCTTTGGTTAATCATGAAATAATTACTGTTTGAAAAAGGGAGATTCAAAATAGTACATATATTATCCATTTTCTTCCAAATTAGTTATTGTACTTTGATTTATTCCAATTTAATCATAAAGTATAAGATAATGTTCCAAAATAATCATTGTACTATTTATTTTGTTTCTAATTAGTCACTGTACTTTGATTTGTTTCAATTTAGTCCCAAAAGTATAACAAAATTGTTTCCAATTATAAGTCCTCGTACTTAGGTTTGTTCCAATTTAGTACTATAATATGGTAAAATTGTTTCAAATTAGTTTTTGCCAACGTGTATTTTATAGGGGAAATTACATATAGCACCCCTGAATTAAACACCTTTTGCATTTTACTACCCTAAACTCATGGTCGTAACTTTGGATTACCCTAAACTATGAACAGTTTAATTATGTCCATCCTTTTAACGGAAAATGACACTGTTTGGTCATGTGCTGGACACATGATCAAATTTATTTTTTGAAAACCCAAAAATGCCCTTGACTTTACCATTCTTCTTCAACCTAAGACCGCCAAAAAATTCATAGATTCACCGGAAAATTCATGAACTCGTCGGAAAATTCATGAACTCGCTGAAAAATTCAAAGTGGTTCCATATCAGATATGGTTCAAATCTGGTTCATCTGCTCTCACGCTGGTGTGGCCACAGACGAACGGAAAACGACGACGGAGCATGGAGCCACTGTTGAGCTCCTTCTCCGACGAGATCTGGACACCACGTGAGTCTCGTCAGAGGTGGTGTTCATTGGTGGCTATAGATCTGCGCTCGATGGTGTTCTCTATAAAATACACGTCGACAAAAACTAATTTGAAACAATTTTACCATACTATAGGATTAAATTGGAACAAACCAAAGTACAAGGACTAATTAGAAACAATTTTGTTATACTTTAGGACTAAATTGGAACAAATCAAAATACAATGACTAATTAGAAACAAAATAGATAGTACAAGGGCTATTTTACAACATTCTCTTATACTTTAAAACTAAATTGGAACAAATAAAAGTACAAAAACTAATTTGGAACAAAATAGATAGTAAAAGATCGACTTTGATACATTTTCCTTTGAAAAAGATAATAAATATCAGTCCATTATTTCCATGGTCAATTTATCATACATTAAATTAACCAAATTGGCAGTAATATGTACATTTATTTAACTAAACTTGTCCATCATCAAATATATCTTCATAATTTATTGTACCATTTTTTTGAATTTTCATGAGTAACAGTTTAGGTCTCGTTGTGTCCGATGTTTCCTCTCTTTTTGTCGTTCCTATTCATGCACCTCTGCAAATTGATCTTTTAAAATTGTCTTTCTTCGAAGATAATTATATATCAATGAAAATTAATCAATTGTGAATACAAATTTTCTCAACAAGTTGTCCACTGACCATATAGATTTATGTAATTGACAATTTGACATGACCACATTAATGTTTTATTAAACCATCAATCATATAATTAATGAAGTCATTCTTAAATCAATTTAATCATGTCTTGTGCAGTAAAGATTAATATTTGAGTTTCACACTCACAAACCCTAGTTTCATGGTTGAGTGGCAGATTAATTACTAGCAGGAGGATACAATACAATTGGCTATTCATATATATATAGATCAACCATGAACAAATGGTATGATGCTATGATGTGCCTTAAAAGATGTATAAAATATTATCAAACTCCACATATCACATATGTAATGTGTGCAGGCCTAACTGGACAGATTTGCTATGAATTCATAGGATTGAGTAACCAATGGCTCATAGTTTGAGAGTGAATGAGGTAAAGTAAAAACCACACCAATACTCACCGAACCAACTAACCTTTCTTCGCATGCAATGTCATCTCATGCATCTGAGTCTACTCTACTTCACTTTGCGATTATAGTTGGACCTTTAAGCCAACTACTTCCATCCAATCACTCTTAATGATGAGAAAAAAAAACAGAACATATTCTTGAAAATGAGATCAATCTATCAGTAGTAGTATAAAACAGAATTATTAATAATATCTAGGGATAATATTTACATATACCACCTCTCAACTGTACACCTTTTAACCTTATTTATCCTCAAGTATTGCTTCTAACTATTGGCTATCTTAAAGTATGTCAAACTTCTTTCCATCCAAATTTCCATCCAAGGTGTTAAAATGACGTAAATACCCTCTAACTAAACAAAAACACTCATCCAAACAGATCCTTATGTTAAATCTCTTAAAGCAACCATCAACCTCTTAAAGCACATGTCAATATACTTATATTAAGTTTCAAGTCTTTATTTATTTTCCTACTTAAAGTCATTCTTAAAATGTTAAATCTCTTAGTCTAAGTATGATTCATATACTTCGTTTTTATAGTGGATTATTTTTATAAGCACATTGTGAGAGTGTGAATGAGCGTTTTCATATTTGAAATATAATTCTTTTTGTTATGTAAATGACTAAAGAATAATGTTCTCATTTTCTTGATTCTTGTCCTCATTTCAACTTTTTAATTCAAAGCTAGCTTGATTATGGTTTTATAGCGGTTTTGTGAACGTCTTAAGATCTATTCTCCTTAAGATTTCCCTCGTTCTAAACCTAACAACGACATCCTAAATTGGTTGGTTGTGAGACCTTTCGGGCTTGTCTCCTACAATTGATCATATATTACAAATCTGCGGGATAGAAAAGTGAGATTTTCTCCTTTATTGCCAATCTCTGCATATAGAGGTCAAATAAGAGTTTGATCTTTATGCATTATAACTTTCTCTTAATTTTAATTAATCTCTTGAACCATTAAACAGTAAATTTTCAACAGGCTCTACAATGTATCTTAATTTTGTACAATTATGTTTGTGAACTAAATTTTTTCAAACAAATTAATTAAATAAGATCGGAACTGATCATGCTAAATATAAATGGCGGTTGTGTTAAAAAAAATATATATGGCGATTATGCCTCGACAAGAAATTAATTAAGTATAATTTTTCTAATGCAAGATCAAATTTACGAAGTAAAAAATATCGGAATTTGCCGATGTACCTAACGATCATTATCTAATAAGGATCGAACAAGTCAATTAAGCGGCCCTTAAACTAATTATACACGATCTGAGTCATCAACAATCAAGTTGTGATTTTAAAATTCCATTTTTAGGACGTAACCTTTTTAGTTATTGTAGACAGTACTATAAATAAGCCAATTATCTATGTTCTATAAATCAGACCTTAAATACAAGCTAAACATCTCTGAAAAGCCATGGCTCTCCGTCTCTCATTTGACAAGGAACAAGACCAGGTATTTATTATTACTATTATTATTATTATTATTATTATTATTAATTTTGCATGC
>JAYMSZ010001461.1:0-14297 GCA_036897665.1 Pelargonium citronellum | reverse complement strand
GAGGGAGGTTCTTTTGGAGGTGAATTGATTTTGACTTGAGAAAATTTGGGTGTTTTGTGTGGCTCGAATTTTGGGGGTGTTTGGTTTCCGAGAAAGTTGGGAGTTTCAGAGGAACGGAAGTTACTTGAACTTGTGTACACGTTGTGATTCATAATGATGATTCGATGGAAAATGGAAAAAAAGTTTAACTTTATTTGATTAAGCTTGCTAAAAAGTTCCACTCATAAAAGCTGAGTTATGATCAAGAGTTGTTTTTAGAACTTGAAAATAAACATGTTCTTAATAGTTAACTTCAGTTATGAGGTTTCTAAAATTAGGTCATTTTTATTTGAATCCTTGTTATTGGCATTCGGTAAATTAGGGTTCCAAGTCCTTGAACTCAGTGATCATGGTAAAGGAACCTTGAAAGAGTTCAAAGAGTTTCACTTACAGATGTTGGAGAAGGTTACTATTGGTAACATTTGAAGCATATCATACTAACCTTGCATTCTGATTTTGTACCTCTCAAGAGTTATTTTGTTTCCAACAAGTTCATACGCATTTCGGTTTGTTTGTTTGTAAGCTGAAGTGCTTAACTTCTTTGAGCACATAGTGAATTTTTTTTTTTTTTTTTGGGAAAGGGGTTGGGTTTTATGAATCTCTGTTGTTTCTATTTGTAGTTTTATGCCTTTGATTTGCTAATATGAGTGGGAAAGTTAATGCCTAGTCTTCAATCTTGTTACTCATGGTAGCATATGCCAATTTTACTTTCACTGCAGAAGCTCAATCTGGTCAATGGAGTTCTCTTTACCGGAGGATGGGCTAAAAGTGGTTTGTATTATGAGACTGTCAAGACAATTCTCAAGGTACTTGCTTATCGTGTAATTCAGTATTTCTAGTATTTTGTACTCTGTAATTGTTGGTGTGCATCTAAGAATGAGTTTGGAAGCACTAGAAGTAGATGGTGTGTGAAAAAAATGAGTTCTATTTGTGGGGGAAATGTATTGTGGTATGCACATCAATTAAAGCAGTCACCTTGAAAGAGTTCATCGCAAGGATGTAAAATACTCAAAGTCCATATATTGAATATTTTAATATTTCTAGCCTGGTATGTAAGTTATGTTTTGGAGAATAGTTTGCAGTTCATTGAATCCCATTTCTAAAAGTTCATGCAAAGAAACATGAATATCTTGTATTTTTTGTTTCTTTCCTCCAAAATCAGTTCCCTATTTTCTTTGATGTATGTGTTTCCAGGCTGAGTTCCCCAGTTTGATTTAACGTATTGTCTTCTTCCTCGGTTCTATATCACACTGCAAAGATATTAGAACAAACTATCTGCATGCTAGAGCTTGTTTATTATCCCACATGTTTCCTCTTCTGGACTATAAGCTATTCTGTTATCTCTTTTGCAGAAAGTGCTAGAAAAGAACGATGCTGGAGATCACTTCCCATTGTACGCAATTTGCTTAGGTTATGAACTAATCACAATGATCATCAGTGAGGTAATATAATCTTATATTAATTCCATCTATTATATCATATAGTTCAATCTATCTTCATTTATATTTTCTCATCCATTTCCCACTTTCCTTATAAAAAAAAACTAATACTCCAGAACCACTTTTGTCTTTTGAAAACAGGATAGAAACATTCTTGAATCATTTAATGCAGCGGATATGGCATCTACTCTCCAATTCATGGAAAACACAAATGTAGAAGGAACCGTGTTTCAGAGGTATTTAGCTTTTTATGAAGAAAAAAAATCCTGCTAATTTTGATGTTTTCAATGTGGTTAAGTATACTATACGCAACAGTTTAAGCATTTTCAAAGTCTTACGTTTTCTTGTTTTGAAATATGTTGGTTAGAGAAAAAAGTTTACATGCGCATTTATGAAAACATGATCATGTGAAAAGAACAGCTGGTTGAGGATTTGAACCCATAATTCTGGCCAAATCTGATCAATTGAATTTTAACTAAGATAATGGTTGCTTCTGTACATGATCACTGCATTAGAAAGCAAGCTTCTTAAGCCTACTTGACCAATATATAGGCTAACTTCTGAATGCAATTCCTCTTTCTTTGGATATTCTACTTATCTATAGAAGTTTGAGTGACCATATCCTAATCGATAAATCTTGTTTGTCGGATAAGAAACTCATTTTTTTCCGTTTTTTAGATGCATCTGGAGTTATGCATTGGCTTCTAACCTCCCGCAGTTACCTAATTAAATTTAGTTTCCATGTTTTCTCTTCACTTAAGCAGTTTTATTGGTGCATTACATGTATTAGTCCTTATATAGTGCATGATTTTGTCCAACTTAATTGATGCTTCATATTTTAAGATCTGTTGGTCGATACTTGAAAGTTGATATTTTTATTCTTCTGCAGATTTCCTCCAAACCTGCTTAGAAAGCTGAGTACAGATTGTCTTGTCATGCAGAACCATCATGTGAGTGATAAGCTATTAATGACTCCTCTACTTTACATTTTAAGATGTAAAATACCTTGATAACTTACATTGGCTCCCTAGTCTCTCACTTTTGCCTTTTCAAAATATGAATAAATGACATATCATTCTCAAAATTATTTCCCTCCGCAATAATTGTGTTTCCTTACATTATGTTTCTTAATCAACTTGTTCATGAATTGAGAAGAGCTATGTTTATACTTGATATTTTTGTCTTATCATTCTCAAATTTATCTCCCTCCGCATTAATTGTGTTTCCTAACATTACATTTCTTGTTCATAATGTTCATGACTTGAGAAGAGCTAAGTCCATACTTGACATATTTGTCTTCAATATGTATCTTTGCTAGATTTAGGAATACGAATAATAAAACCTATTAGTGCTTGCTCAAAAATCCTGTTTTCATCAATAATTTCTTATTACTTTGTGAAATTAAATGCAGAGCTGAAAGGCCTTAAGTTCAAACTACTTGGGTTAGTGGTAACAACAGTTGTCCTTTCTTCCATTCAATTATGTAGGGACTGTAGCCGATGTAGTCATAGCCTCATAGGCCATTTGTCCATTTCTTAGTTCAGCTGTTGTTCTTTTCAATCTTTCTTTACCTGGATTTTGTGTGGATGTTATCATGTAGATGTGAGAAGAAGCTATATTTGGTTCCATCTCATCGTATTTATTTATTATTTTATGTCTTCCAACCATATTCTACTTTCTGTATTAATCCTAGTGATCATACCTTTTGTGCTGATTGTTAATCTAAATTTATTTGCTGCAACAGTATGGTATTTCGCCTGGCAGCTTTGCAAAGAATCCGAAACTATGTAATTTCTTCAAGATCTTGACAACTAGCTTAGACGAAGACAACAAGGTACTAAATAAAAATCATTTGATTATCTCAAATCAAATTTCAGTCATTGGATATACCATATTTTATATTACTGGAAGATTCCTATAACTTTTGAAACATTTGCAAGCAGGATTATGTCTCCACAGTACAAGCGCACAGCTATCCTGTGACTGGCTTCCAATGGCATCCAGAGGTATCTGTGATAAATAGATATAGATTCAGAATTTGTCTTTTCTCGCAAAAATGATAGATTATTCTTGAAACCCGATTTCTTGTTTTTCAAATGTGTGCTTGTGTGTTTGTCTTTAAATTCCATTGTAGTACCACTTTTACCTTCCTCATGTGAGAAGTAAAAACTTAACAAAGCATTTTGCAGAAAAATGCTTTCGAATGGGGCTCATCAAGGATTCCACATTCAGATGATGCAATTCAAGTAACCCAACATGTTGCAAACTATTTTGTCAGGTGAGGACTCGATGACTCTGTAGAGTTTGGAAAGTTAAATTAAATTATTCTATGATTACAAACCAAAAACTCGTTATAAAATTAGATGCTCGAAAGACAATGAATAATTTTACATATAATCAAGTACTACAAAATTTAGATCCTGTAAAGTGGAAACTGTATGCAATTTTTGCCAAAAACACACTTCCTTTGAGTATAATAAACCTTTTGGTTGTGAACCCCAAAATTTTCACTAAACACCTGAGAATGCACTAGTAAAGCATCTTCAGGTCAGCAGAAAGAAAAATAACATTTTCCTTGCTTAAGACCCTATGGTATGCTCCTGCTGATTGTAAAGGAGACACCAATTGGATTATTAGATGTGGTCCATTACTGGTTGGGTCAATTCCTAGAATAGGGCTTAACACAGTGGCTTTGCATGCAAAAGAGCAATGAAAACGAAATAAAATCCTCTCATTGGTATGGTGTGCAGTGAAGCTAGGAAGTCAGCAAACAGGCCTGCTGCTCAAAAAGTGCTGGACAATCTTATATACAACTACAGTCCGACATACTGTGGGAAGGCTGGGTAAGTAAAACATGAATAGTTTCATGTTATAATATTTGGTTGACAATTTTTTTAACTTTATTGTCATGTGCTTTGACTGTGCAGGAAGGGATATGATGAAGTTTACATCTTTGCATAATACCTGGCTGCCCCGAATTTCTTTGCATAATACCCGGCTGCCCCGAGTTTAGCTAAGGGTATTGCTTACGCGAAGTAGAAGGAAGTCTGAGAAATGTATGGTTCTGAAATGTAAAGACATCGAATTGTGTTTGACAGTAAAATATAGAAAAGAACTAGTGTTAATGAAATTGGGACTATTGGTTCTGAAATGTAAAGACAGACATCTGATTGTGTGACTGTTCCATATTTCACCCGTTCCAAGGGAGAAGCTTGTGAATATTTCATATTGTTGATAAAAAGTGCTGATGATACATTTCACAAAGGAGAAAATGATGAATATTAGAGCTGGCAAGGGAGAAACTGATGAATATTTCACTCTTGCCAAGGGAGAAGCTCATAGAAAATGATGTCATTTATTTCTTTATTTGTTGTCACATACATAAGGTCACCCGAGGTCTTATTTTCTCTCCCTCGATATTTTGATAGTACAAAGTACAAATATCATCAGCAATCCTCAAGGGAAGACCTTTAGCTGCTTAACAACCCTAATGTATGGAAAGGAACAACATTGCAGGCACAACCCTTATAATGTTTGAAAATGAACATTTCAGGCAAAACCCTATCTAGACCACTCTAAACAAATTATCACATTGTGATGTATCATATCATTCCTTGCTTTTACTTTCTACTGCTTCTTTAAGTTTTGCCCCCAGTGCATACGCCAACGGGGGAGGAACCGCATTCCCAATCTGCCTATGCTTGTGTGCTATGTTACCCCAAAATTTGTAGCTGTCTGGGAAACCCTGCATCACAAAACATCCACCAACAATTCATAAAATGTCCTCCAAAACCTACACACATTTCTCACTACTTCGAACAAGACACAAACTTACTTGAGATCGAGCACATTCACGAACTGATAGAATTCTATCCTGATCTGGATGGAAGCACATCCCAACTTTACCCATTGGTTGTGGGTCAGTGATTGATGTTGGGAAATTTCCTTCCCAATCCAACCTTCCAAACAGTCCCTTCCATTGATTGTGCCTCTTCGCAGTATTTGGCAAGCACCATGGTATTAAGTCTACCAATTGCCCGGTAGACAACCGAACCTGTAGGCATAAACTTGGTTACGAACAGAATGGAAATATGGGAACCTTGGTAGAGATTATTTGGTATGAGATACTCAATGAAAAGTACCTTCTCATCTGGCAGATCACGCCAATCTGCACCTGGGTGCTTTGGAATTCTTCGACATCGAATAAGATTCAGCTCATTCATTTCTTTCGATACATGATCATTCAGAACCATCATGTCTCCTCGAATTTTCTTTTGGAACCACGAGACAGGTTCATTTTTGTACTGCATAACCAAAATGAAGGACAAATGAACCAAAAAAGGTTGACAGAAAAGATACTTTGATGGAATGGTTTGAATTTATTATTTTTTTTACCTCCATAGATGTTATGGAAGCCCCGTTTCCAACTGCAGGGAGGTCCCCGATAGTATCTCTGACGGTTATTGCACGGAACGGGGCACCATTTGCAGTACTCCGAACAGCAGCATAGTGGGTAGTTTTAGATAATTTAATCTTGAGCTCTGCACTAGCAAAGACATGCATTGGCTCAGGCCATTCGGGGAGTGTTTCTTCAGGTGAAGCTGCCCATATGAATGCACGTTTACGAGATTGAGAAACACCATATGCTCCAGCTTCCAAAATACCGAACCTCACCTACAGTAAAGAAATTAAATGATTGTTTGAATTTCAAGTGCATAACAAGTTATAGTTGCAGTTTCATGGTAGAGTAGTTGTAGTTAATTTCACGGTAGAGCAAAAACAATATCTACCTGATAACCCATCTCAAGGAGTGAGGCTATAGTTAATCGAAACGTCTGGCCTTTGTTGAATGATACAAAGTTCCTCACATTCTCTAGAAGGAAATACTTGGGACGGAAGTAATCAGCAAAAGATAAAAATGACAAGATCATCTCACACTGAACTTTACTCCAGGTGCTATGATTAAACCTATTCATTCCAGAAAAACCCTGCAAATTGTAAAAATATAATAAGTATGCGCCATTAAATTGGTTGCAGAAATGAATCCTGTCAAATAAAAGGCAAGAACCCCTAAAGTACCTGACAGGGAGGCCCTCCATTGATGAATTCTACTTGTCCGGGCTTGGGTAAATTACTAATCTCCTTTTCATCAAGTTTTGCCGCTAACTCAATAGCTTCAGGAGTTGAAATACATTCATCTTCATCCCCACAGGCTGACATGATGGCCCTGCAAACCAACCCGTAACTTAAAATTCCTAGAGAAAACAAAACAAAATAGATGGAAGAATTATAATTCAGATAAAATTCATAAAAAAACAAGCAGCTACCTTAGGATCACATTACAGTTGTTTACAAACATCAAAGCCTCTGGATGGTTAAGTTTAAATGCTTCTCCTGCAGGCTCCTCATATTCAATTGCCCACTTGGTTAGTGATACACCTGTGAGTATTTATATAGTCAGTAATAAACAAAGCACTCTGTGATAAACTTAGAGCCATGCTTGCAGGCTTTGCCGAATGAAAATGGAGGTTACCAGCTTTCTCCAAGCCTTCAGACAAGCCACCACATCCTGCAAAAATGTCTAAAGTTGCAAGGCGATTTGTATGAAAAGCTTGTGGTTGCTTTTCAGTATCATCACACTCATTATCTCCTTCTATGCTCTTCCCCTTTTTCCTTCTGTATGCAGCATCATTACCCAAAATACCTTTCGAAGAGCCAAGTTTTATTTGGGCTGGCAACTGCTCATCAAACAATAATCAAATTCAACAAGACAGGTTAATAAATGGTTCAGTAATCAAACCTCCTAGCTCGCAACTAAAATAACACATTAATATCTTTCATAGTATATCAAAGCGCTAAAACTTCCAAAAATAGGACGATAAGAAAAATCAATAAGGAACTCAGTGGACCAACTCAAATGTAAAACAGGAGGGGTAAAAGCAGCAACACATAAGCTACCTGTTTGATAGCTCCATTACCAGGTTCAAACCAACGCTCACAAAAGAATGTATGCTCCAAGATAACAGGGCCTTCCAAAGATGGAAGATCGTGTTTCTTTCTGACATCACACTTCCCTTCTATTGCCGCAAGGGGAACCGTCAATACTGATTCACTATAGTAAACCTGAATGATCAATAACAAAATGTCCTTTAAGTTACAATGACATAGCAGTAGCCAGTAAGAAATACAGATGAAGAATAATAATAGAAATTCCCACACAAAATGAGATTGGAATGTTAGGTTTGATGTCTAGTATGCCTACATTACACTAGACTAGCAAATAATAAGTCACATATTAAATGATCATTCTACCATTAAGGTTAGTTATATATTATCAATGAAAGATGCTTCAGAACCAATGCTTAGAATCTGATGATGATATAGAAGTAATAATTTTTAAAGCAGGCCTTACTTCTCTAATATCAGAGCAGTATGATCTCTCTGATGATATGTCCTCTGGCCGGAAGAATCGCCTAACTTTAACTTTTATAGATTCAGGATTAGCTTGTCTAGAAGCCTTTGGAACATCAATATCCAGCAGCTGGCAAACAATGTAGGCTCTCAGCCCTATATTTCTCCCACTCTTATGGGTACCCTGGTCCTTTCCATCGGTTTCGACATGATGAGGAGCTATATATACAAAATCATGAATGGAGTACTCAATTCCTTTGTAAGTGAAGCCAGACTTGGTCGAGTTCACCTTGCAGATTTCCTTCTCTGTCTGGGTTTCCTTCATTTTGCAGGACTGGCAAAGTCCACTCCCAAGACCCATGGTATCTGTTGGTAGAGAAAAGAATGCACCTCTATCAGGCCAGTACAAGCTTTTACAATAATATTCTATAGGTAATCCTTTGCCTTTTCTTTCCTCTGCTCTTTCCCTGTCAATCTTATCCTTAAGAGCATTAGCTTTCCGATGCTGATATCCCCAAGGCACCAATCGGATTTCAACAGCCAAAATTTGCTTAACATCACTTAACTCAAATTCCAGGCAATTGTTTGTCAAGAACACCTCTCTTTCACTGGCAGTATTACCAAGAACAGTCTGAGATCCTCTCAGCATCAGTCTGCCATGAACAAGCTTTTTTGCATCTGACTTTTCAAACATATATTCCACAAAATATATGGGAAGAATTTCATCTGTGTCTGCTGTTTCAACCAACACAAATCCACCCACAGTAACCAAATCTCCACGAACCATTGCCCGTTTGTAGAGAATCTCGCCAGAAGAAGTTTTCCCCACCGAGTCTCCATCCCATTTAATATCCTTACTGGAACATGTCAAAGGCTTTGACAAAGAATGAGGTGACTCTGTTTTCTTGTCAACTGTAATTTTTTGCTCCTCTTCTTCATTGTCTTCCTCTAGTTCATTATCTGCATCTGCATCTTCATCTTCATCTTCTTTCACTTCATCAATATCTGCTTCCTTTGCGTCCTCGGGCAAGTAATTTGAGTAATACTGTCCCCAAATTCTATTTATAAGTTTTGTTGTAGTCGCAGGCATTGCTTTCCTTTTTGATACTACAGGTGCTATAGCTGCTCTTGGATTCAAATTCATTTCCTTCTTTAGTACCATTTTTTTCTTTACCAACCATTTTGTATGATGTTTTCTCCCCATGTTGTCATGAAGACCAGTCACAAAAGCAGACTTCCTGATGGTGTCATCAGGATATTCAGCAAACAGTTGCAGTATTATCTGTCCATGAACCACAGCATACCTTTCAACTGCTGCTGGATTAGATGAAATGAATGCGGGGTGATTCTTATCAAATGCAGACACTCTCTTGATAACTTCTGCAAAAGAAAGGCGTGACACTCGGCTCTGCTCCTTCAACAAAGTAATAATACCAATTGCAAGTCTGGCTGTTTTCAAGACCGGTTCATACCAGGGAGCATACTGCTTTGATGGCTTTCCAAGCCTATACCTGAAGAAGCAGAAAGAAAAAAATAAGAACTTTATATTTACATTATTTTACAAGCAAGACTTATGCAAAACCTCAATTTCTTCAAAGCAAAAACGTTTTCATGCCAAAAAGAAGACATTCCTAATGCAAACCATATTGATTTCTCTTAACCTCGTTCTAACAGAAAGAGAAATATTATGACAAACTATAGTGAGGAAAAATGCAAGAGTGAGGATCATTTCAGTTTGTAGGTAATGAGTATACAAGCAACATACCAGGCCATATCTGTTCGGATTGATATAAAAATCATTGATGAGCCAAACTCTATCATCCATTCCTTTATTGCGCTCAAATAAATTGGAATGCCATCTACATTCTGAGCACCACCAGAACCTGAAGAAGACTGGTTTGGATCAGAATCAAGACAAAATCCACTTCCATCATCGGCCGTCATAATCCCTGACCCAAAGATTGTCACATCTATATCAGCACAAGATTTCATCGGAAGGAGCTCCAAAGAAATCAACCGAGAGTCCGAGTTGTAAAGTGACCAGTTATGAAGCATGCTACGAGGAAGCTCGTAAGGATCACAAATATCATTATCAAATATAATGTATTCATCAGTTTCTTCAGCAGTAGTCTTGTAATACGCAGGTAGAGGATAGTCATCAGCAATTTCATCCTCATTGATTTTAATATAAAACTTGTTTGATGAAGCAACCGAACGCCGACCTTTCTTCTGTTTCATTGATCGCCAGTTTTCTTCTTCATGAAGCAACCTGGCCAATTTCTTATCCTCATCAACCAGAGCACTACAATCAAGTGACCCGGACCGATTGACTTTCTCTCCATCTTCAATCTTAAGACTCCCACCAGATGTGATGGGCTTATGAGGATCAAAATTCATATGTTTTTTACCTTCATTCCTAAGGGCAATAAGCACAGGCAGGTCTCTGAAGATCTGATCATTCTTAGACGTCTCATCCAAACCAGTGAGCTGATTATATACAAATTCACCTTGTGAAACAATGAAGTCTTTAATTGAAGTCCCGTGGGGGAAGTTTTTACTGTCACTCATGGAGCGGACAACCTGACTAAGCAGTTCATCAACACTTAACTCCGGATTCCCTCCAGACGTCTTTGACAATTTTTTGTAGACTTCAATGCATAAACGAGCCTTCTCAAAGAAAAGACCATACAGCTTCTTGTAGCTACTTGCTGGTTTAACACAGTCATAATCAGCTATGTCCGTGGAGATCCATATGACAGGTGAGCCTTCATCATACCCGGATATATCCCATGTTTCTATCCGGCCGAAGCCCTGACATCTTATACCCTTTTCCTTTTCCTTGTCAGAACTTTCTTCCAATGACAAAATATTACCTGTTATAAACAAATCAGTGACTTCCAACATCTCAACAGACTGTGCCCTCCCATCAGCATCATGAAAGATAAAATCTGTAAGCCTTCTGTTTGGCCGGGGATCATTCTGGCCAGATGTCAAGCTTATGGCTGCAATCTCATCTTCAACTACAATATTCCTTTTAATCTCAACCATAGAAGATTTATCTGACAGACGAAATGTTTTGTTCTTAAAATTTGAACAGGCAGCTGCTCGCTTTGGCATTTTTCGAGAGCCGGAAACATTCCCATTGCTCTCAGAACTATTTCTCTTCTGCTTTGGTTTAGTGCCCTCTCCGGTGTTGGAATTAGCTTTATTGGCACCAGAAGTTGTAGATTTTGATTTACCTTCAGTCTCCTTTTCCATCTCTGTAAGAAAATGTACTGTTAATAAGCATGATGAAGTGCACAGGAGTTCATAGAGGTATAAGCAGTTCACTGCATAATGGATAGATAGTGCTAAAACCCCGTGAAGACGAAACAGCATGGGGTTCCAAAACGACCCAAAAGAATGTAATTTTATCAAACATTAGTGAATAAAATCCTAACAATGCCCTTTCGAAATATAAGAGCGAGAATCTCAACAATTAACAAGAAAGTTAAATGAGTAAAATAAATAAGTAAATAAATAAAGGTGAAAGGAAAATAAATGAAAGATCAAGCACATATAGATACAAACATGGAACATATCCATAAAAAGAAAGCTGACATATTCTCCAAGACCGTTAAATTGTTGAATCTATAGAGAATGTGGGAGCACATATATATAAACATTCCCCAAACTGAACCAACACAATAAATCCATAACACTCCAAAATGCAACTAGATATGAGCATTAATTTCTTGAGCATAGTAAACGACAACCACCATTATTGGTAACCAATCAATGAGAGGGCTTACCCTGAAATTTCTAGAATTTTACTTGTCGCGTACATACTTATTATGCCAATTTACAACATGAAACAGAGTTTATGACTATTGCAATTGACGCATACCATGACAGTGAAAACAAAAACAAAAACTCATAAGTAGGTTTTCAACACAGCATCTTACGTATCCCCCTAGAATATATCATTATTTTTTTCATATTCAAGTACTAATCAAGAGAACATGAAAAGTATACAAACATAAGTAATCCTGGAGCAGATTCTAATTTGTGATCATGCAAATGCAATGAGGTAATGTTGTTCAATTTAAAACAAAACCTGGAACATGCACAACGAAAAGCTGTCGGAAAAATTCACCGAAACAAACTGCAAGACTAAGCCAAATTATCCATCTACACTAGCTCGTTATAGAACAAAACATAGACGAGAATAAAGTTTCTGCATGTAACCAACCATTACTGAAAAGATCAAAAGCTTCTGCTCAATGTATAATCAAGAAATAAAACCAATAATGCACAACAGACAGAACAAAAGTAACAGTCACATTTAAAACCTAAAATCAAGTATCTTAATTCATGTCGGAACAGGCACGCACTTAAATTATCAAAGAAAATAATTTTAACATTGAAACCTATCATCAAAGACGTAATTAAGAACTCCCAGTGGAAAAGAAAATGAAATCCAGCTAGAACTCACTCAAATTGCTTCGAATCAACCAAGAAACCACATTCAATAAAAGGAAAATAATTTAAATCCAGATTTTCAAATGCATCACCGAAAAAATCGCAATGACACATTAAATTCTCACCGGAACTCTGAGTATATTCTTCATCACTTGCAGTTTTATTCAACACTTTCGCCGATCCCATATCTAGCTATACAAACTCCACTATCGGCCGATTCCGGCAACAATGGCAACGGTAAAAAAACACAAACCAATAAACAGTTGATCTGTTGATCGGTTTTGATCCGAAAAAATTAACACTTGATCGGTTCAAAAACCGGGAAATTAAAGTAAAGAATGGGTGTGAAATGGTACCGTTAAAGGGACCAATTCAGATCAGGCATCGTCTTCGTTTTTGAAGGACAAAAATGGCGGGAAATCGATTTAGGGCTTTTTAGGTAGTTATAAAAAAAAAAACCCTAAAAATTGGGTTTTTAGGTCAATTTGGTGCCTTCCAAATTCACAGTCAGCACTCTAATTTCATCGGACAAACATCGGCAAAGACTCTACTACCCTCCGATAAACACGCCCATGAACAATCCTAGTACTAGATTTTACATCTTAGTTTTTTTTAGGAGTGATCAATTTATTTTAAAATAATAATAAACGGTCGTATATCTGAATTAATCATTGTACTTAAGCAACTTGTAATAAATTCAAAATGTTATTTAATTGGAGAGAGTCTAAAATCGAATCTAACGGATTATATCTTCCGTTATTTAAACTGAAAACGACAATAATATTAAAAATAGAAGATAAAAAATGTGACTGATTCTTACCTTTGCGAACACCAAGTTTGTGAATGCTTCAAGTTGTTAGTCTAATCTTGAGCTTTTGATGGACAAACAAAGTACCAAGGACAATGAAATTATGGGGATGAGGGTGATGGGTTTTATACTACTAATGGGGACAAAATGGGGAGGTCAAAATGGGAATAGAAAAAAATATTTTGATATTTTGTTTGGTAAAATTTGATGTGTTTTCAGAGGTTTTGGAAGGTTATTAAATGTTTGATATTAAAAGAATCGAATCAAGTTTTGTTGAGATGCATGCATTCACCATGTGTCATAGTGAATTATAATTTATGCTTCATTTGGTAATGACCAACGACAAAAAGTTGTTTGTTACTGTGTATAATCAATAAAATAATTGTTCAACGTATTTATTTTAAAATTTAAAATGAATAAGCAGTTGACTATTTTTTAATTTCAAATTTGCCTTTTTTGTTTCCCAATGTTTTAATATAATAATTGTTCAGTTACGTTAAGACAAATAATCGCATCACGCATAACGTCAAGTTGTAACTTATTTATTTAGTTTCGAATTTAAGACTAACATAATAAAAATTCGAATTTGCAATTCAATAAAATCAACACTTATGCTAATATTTTAAAATAATAGTGTCTCGAGTTGGTGATTCCAATGAATAATGGACAAAAATGAATGTTCTTGTAGTTAGTCAAAACTCGGAAAGCACATTCGAAATCAATATTTACCTCTTTACTATAGCCTATGTTGCTAGAGTGTAAATTGTTTTCTTATTTGAACAATATTTTATCTTCATACAATATTAATATTCGAGTTACTTTAGAATATGCATTATTAATATTTGAGCAGTTTTAGAATTATGGTAATATTTTATTTTTATTTCTTTTTAGAATTTGGGTTTGAATAATATAAATATTTCATTTTAGTCCTGTTCATATTTGATTTGTTGAATAATAAAAAATGAATAGACACTTTGTTCATTATATGCGGACGTGAGTATGATGCTAATAAATTAGAGTTAAAATTTATCGTTAACAAAACATGTTAAAATCGTGTTAGTACATTTAATACGGATGTATAATCAAAACTCATTTTCAACGGTTGCAATACTAAAAGACTCGTCTTAAGACTTGGGACT
>JAYMSZ010001460.1:0-14299 GCA_036897665.1 Pelargonium citronellum | reverse complement strand
TTCACAAAAGCCAATATTGCATACTATCTATTAACAGAGGAAGGAGAGCCAACAAATTTCCAAGAGGCGATCAAAATCCTGGAAGTATCCCTGTGGATAACAACAATGGAGGAAGAAATCGAAGCCTTACACATGAACAAGACATGCGAACTTGTAATGCTACCACAAGGCAAGAAGACTATTGAAAATAAATGGGTATTCAAGATCAACTGCAATGGCGATGATCAAGTGGAGCGGTATCGTGCTAGGTTGGTGGTAAAAGGATATGCTAAGAAAGAAGGCCTTGATATCAATGAAATCTTCTCTCATGTGGTTTGGCTCACTACAATTTGAATCGTTCTGGCGATGTGTGCTACATTCGACCTACATCTAGAGTAGTTAGATGTGAAGACAACTTTTCTCAATGGTGATCTCAAAGAGAAGATCTACATGCTCAAACCGGAAGCCTTTGAAGAAAAAGGCAAAGAGAACTTGATTTGCAAGTTGAACAAATCTCTGTATGGTCTCAAACAGGCGCCGAGATGTTGGTACATGAGATTTGATTCCTATATCATAAGCCTTGGTTATAACATACTCATTAATGATCTTTGTGCTTACTATAAGAGATTCAGTGAGGAATATTTCATCATCTTGTTGTTGTACGTCGAAGACATGTTATTTGCATGCCCAAATCAATGATTGGGTTAGAGAATTTTTCGGCACAACTCTCTACGAAATTTGATATGAAGGACTTGGGACTAGCAAACAAGATTCTTGGGATGCAAATTTACCGAGACATAAAGAACCAAAAGATTTGGCTTTCTCAGAAGAATTATTTCAAAAAAATTCTTCAACGTGTTAGTATGCAAGATTGTAAGCCAATATCTACCCCTCTTCCTGTTAATTTTAAGTTGTCCTCTAAGATGTGTTATAGCAATGAAGCAGAGATGATAGAGATGTCTCGAGTGTCGTATTCATCGACAATGGGGAGCCTAATGTTCGCTATAGTTTGTACTAGACAAGACATTACACCAGCAGTGAGAGCAGTTATTCCGTACATGGTGAATCCGGGAAGAGAACACTAGAGCACGGTGAAGAGGATCCTGAGATATATTAAGGGTACCTCAAATGTTGCATTACATTTTGGAGGATCAGAATTTATTGTCAAAGGTTATGTGGAAGTAGACTATGCAAGTGATCTGGACAAAAGAAAATCAACTACTGGATGTGTGTTTATACTTGCAGAAGGAGCTGTAAGTTGGGTTTCAAAACTGCAATCAATTCAAGCGCTATCTACTACGGAAGCGGAATACATGGCAGCCAAGGAAAGCTGGTAAGAAGGATTAAAAGGTTTTGGGAGGAGCTCGGGCACAATGAAGAAAAACTTATTTTTTATTGTGACAGTCAGAGCGCCATGTATCTTGCAAGGAATCCGACCTTTTATTCCAGAACGAAGCAGATAGAAGCCCGATATCACACTACGTCTATTATATGGTGGAAGAAGGAAGGTAGATATGCAGAAAATCCATACAAATGAAAACCTAGCAGATGCACTGACAAGTACACATGGTGTCGATCCTGTTATGGCCTAGCAGAGATGTAAGCAACATCAAATTGTAAGGTAGAAAGAATGGTGTGGAGACATGATTGATTCTCATTTAAGTCTCAAAGTAGGAGAAATATTGAAATATGGCATCCTCAAATTGCTCCATGTAATTAGCGTATGTGTCAATGCTCCACAAATGGATGAAGATGACAAGGCTTAAAGAATGCAAGGTGTCAACATATGAAAGCTTGGTGTCATTCTCTCCTTTCTCCAATTGACACATGTGGAGGTGACATGGATAGCTTTACAAGTGACATATGGAGGATGACAAAGCTAGTTTTGTAGAGAAATTGCCGGCAATGCTCTTATAAATAGGAGGTTTGAGTTTGTGAAAAAAATCATCCCAAAATTTCATGTGTTTTATCTCCCGCTTAGTAAATATATGAGAGTGTATCTCCTAATATCAAGAGAGAGAGGTGTCCAATTGTTTTCTCCTAGTATAATTAGATAGATTGATTTATTTCCAAATATATAGTGTATTCTTCTACTTTGCCTGTGGTTTTTTTACCCTTGTAATTTTGGAGGTTTTCCACGTAAAAATCGGTGTCCAATTTCGCTTCATATTTTATCATATCTCCAAATACTTGTCAATCAGGCCATTTCGATCCTAACATATATAGGCAAGAATGAAAATAATGTTAACAAGTACTAACTGCGCCGCAATCTGAATAACATACACATCACTCCCAAACAAATGCATAAAAGAAATAAGATAGCAGAAGAAAAGTTCTAACACTAATTATTGAATGATAAATCAGTTCATATAATAAGTTAATCCCACCATGGTTACTCAATACCCTTATATAGGAACCACAATCACTAAAATAACATTATTCACTCTCAGACTCTTGTATGTGATCTATTGAAAAGTACTTATTGACACTCCTGATGGGTATTTATTAGAAATATACTGAAATTGATGTCTCATCTTTCATGATTTGTATGCTGATGGGAATCCTTTGTATGGATCCTTCAACACAGCATTGTTGCCAGGCCTTGACAATACAAGCTGCATATTTTCATATAAACATATATAGTTAGCTATTTTTCATTCATGACTAGTCTATACATGTGTAACCATAAATTTGCATACCTGATAATCTCCACATGCACCAGACTTAAAACCAGCAGCAGAGTAATCAAAATAATATAGCCACGTTCGGATGAACTTGTCATTGAATCCCAGAGCAAGGATTTTGCTGCACAAAAATAACAAAAAATAAGGGTTGATCAATGATATCCATAATATTTTAGGTGACAAAGGTGGGGCTCAAAGTACCTTTGATTCTCCAAGAAATTTTTTCTCCAACATCTTATGGTTTGGTAGTAATGAATCCCAATGTTTTCCACATGTAGCACACTGCACTTGTTACAAGGAATCCATGCTAGTAACTCCAGTAAATAATAATAAAGAAAAGGAATCGAAAAGATTTACGTACCAGAGCTTGGATGATACAGTCATGCCTGATGTTATCCTATTTAAAGAAGGCATATTCCCACCAGAAAATATATATTCCTTAATGAAGCCTGCACTTAGCCTCACCTCGTCGTAATGCTGATCTGGTACTGATATGAACTGACACAAATTCAAATGCTCTTGTTAACTACGCTTTTTTCTGTGCTTCTCCACATGGCTTTCAAATATAACAATTACCTGTAGAACAAATAGTCCATCTTCTGCCAATAATGATTCACAGCAACCAAAGAACTCTTCCACGTATTCGTGCCCAATTTGCTCTATCATCTCACTGTAATAAAAATATTTCAGAGTTCATGGTTTTTGTACAAATCCTTGTGCTATATGGTTATATATAGATTTGACAAATTAGGGAACTTACCAAGATATAATTCTATCATATTTGTTGGTCTTAGGGAATTAGCGATAGTCACAAAGAATAAATTTGATGTTGTCCTGATAATGTTAAGTTTGGTTGAAGTTAAAGATCAAATAATTACAGAGTGAAGTGATGCCTCTTATGATCATATGTTGAATGAAATGTCCATATACTTGATATAATTAATTATTACCTGAAGGCCAACTTGTTTCACTTTCATTTCAGCATATTTTAGTTGCTCCTCAGAGATAGTGATGCCAGTGTATTTGCATCCAGTTCGTTTGACAACTTCTATGGCAAAGCTACCCCAACCAAACCCAATCTCAAGTATTTCATGTTTCTTTTCAATTCTTGCCTACATACATGATTAGTTAAATGGAAAACCCGAGGAAAGAACAAAGTAATAAGTAATTAGAATGTAAACATATCTACAACTTTGATCAAATTGTCTAGGGAAATCATATTACAAACTGACCTTATCTATCAGAGCGGAGAGTTTTCTCATCTGTGCATCTCTCAGGTCTTCATGTTCCCCCTGTGTACGTAATGAGTGATATATAGACCGATCATGTATATCAACATGAAATAAATTCAAGTAAAATAATACTAACCTTAAATACAGCACAAGAGTATGTCATGGTTTCATCCATGAATAGAGCAAAGAGCTCATTACTCTACAATTAACATCAACCAAAACAGTTGTAATTAGCTTTTACAAGATAAGCTACTACAAACTTCCACTGGTCATATAAGTTGAATAAATATTCCAAACAAACAATAACCCTACATATATATTTCAACTTCTTATTTCAATAATATACTTCTTAATGATCGATAACGTACACTCCATGCTTAATTTGTCAAATAGTACTAGGACACATAAGAACATATTTATATTACAGGTATGTAATAATTTTGTACGTACCAGGTCATAATGACGAGAGACATTCCTGCGAGCTTGTGTAAGAGTATTTTTCCTTAAGAGATGCTTTAAAAAATAAGTTGCAGATGATATAGCAGCTGTGAATAGCACTGGACTCCACCATCCCCTGATAACATATATAAGAAATCTATGTTAAGACATCATTGTCAAGAGAAGATTCAGCAATATCGCATTATATATTGTAAGTATACTCTGTCATAATATATATCACCTCTTCTTCAAATTTGCAACAGAAGAATCCAAATATCTGTTTGCAATCAGAATCTGCAAAATAATGTAGCAGCAGGGATATTTTTTAACAAAATTAATTAATATTTCACTTGGCAACATTGGACTAATTATTGGATGATCTCTATATATCTTACTTGGATAAGTTTTAGAAGACCTTCATCTTCATCCATGAAAGAAAAATCTCCATTTATGTATGCATCTGCAAGGCCTAAATCAGCCTGTGTCATTACCTGACAAATTAAATAATTAATTGTTCTTGTTAACTGATTCCAGCAACTCTAGGATATATCAAACACCGGTATAGGATATGTACCTTCCAATAAAATTGAGGGCTGTGGACTTTCAGAATAGCTTTTAGCGAACACTTTTGTCTTGACCCCTGAAATCGAAAAATTGTGCCTCTATCCTCCAGTAATCTGAGATCTCAAAAGCATTAACTATAAGACAAACTACAGAATCAGAGATGTACAATGAGCAAAATGAAAACCTATCCATTTCAAAATGGTCTCTATCATGACAAGAACTCACATTAGAGTGCCAGTAGAGATAAAATGTGTAAAAAAGCGGGTAACAAAAAGTCGAGCCCCTGTTTCCATCCAAGAAGATGCCATGTATCTTGGGTTACTTTGAATATTGCAAGACTTTCCAAGCACGCTATTTGCAGCAATAATGCCAGCCTGGAAATTTCATCTTAATTATAAGTCGATTTTGATAAAAAAAAGTAGAATATCAGAATCAGTGTTGTTTTGATTTTATCACTCAAATTATCAATTCATACAATATAATGAGTGCTAGCAGCTACCTTTAGTCCGTCCCCATGGATGTCGTATCCTGAATGAATGCAACATTAGTAATTCAGATAAGTTTGTAAGCATCAAAACCAAAAAGAACTAAAAAGTAGAAAATTTTGATTGAACAAATGCAACATTTAGGAATTAGAATAAGTTCTCATTCTGGTATGCACCACAAAACCATATTCCTCTCTTCCCTTGAATGCGATCAAGTTCTTGAGAAGCTTTAGTTGCAGCAACAGAGGGGACTGGAATGCCAGTTGTCCACTTGAGCAATATGTCATCTGGTGTATGAGATGGATTCAGTGTCAAAAGGAATGGTGAATTTTCTTGTCCAATATTCTGCAAGATAATAATACAAAAGTTAAAATTTTTAGACTAATTTTGAATTCTTTGATTCAGTTAAAATGAATAGAACATAATACATATATACCTGAAGCACATTGATCCAGTATGTTAAACACGCTTCATTCTTCAAATTTTCAAGAAAATTCCATGCACTCCATGGTGTTGGGTTTTGGGGCATTAATTTTTTGTCACGATGAAGGTAAATATCACTGCAAAAATGATTATCCATTTTGATTTATTGAATTTTATATGAACAAGGTACATCATTTTATCAATTCATTGCAACAGTGCAAGAAGACAATGAGAGAAGAACTGAATCAAAAGCAATTAAGATAACTGATAAAGAAAGACAATCAAAAGAAGTACCTATAGACATATTGGAAAGCACCTAATATTCTGAGTTCATCAGATGTTGCCTGAGTTCCTAATATTTTCACAGCTTTTAGGGCATCGACAGCCATTATGCATCTGTTGTACTTGTCTTCAGAACCATCTCCACATAGCACGGTGCAACCTGTAACCAAAACTCGCTACGTCATGACTAATTAAATATGAAATGCACATACTTCTTACATTGTTTCCATCTTCAATTTCAATCTTTCAAGGGTATGAGGATAGTAAATTGCAGACACGTACGTATCATCGAGTTCAGAAACTCACCCTCATTTGTTGTTGTCACAGAATGCACCTCACATCCCGTCCTAATTTTGCAACCTCTACTCTCAAGTGCTTCCCTTACCTAATTTTTGATATTTTATTTTAGGTAGGTTAGTGCTTAATCATGTTATGCGAATTTGAGACAAAACAAAAATATCAATTGTCACCTTATTGACAGTGTTGGTGAGTGATTCTTGACAGTGAGCAATTGTGGATGGCCAAAGAGCTGCATTGATCAGAGCCAAGTTCAAAATCTAAGAACTCAAAAATCTGAAATGACTGGCAATCCAAATTAAGTGCATGCTTAAAACTAAAAAAATTCAAAAGTTGTACCTCGAATAGATGATGATTAAGACAAAATGAAAGAGCAGAGAAAGCCGAAAAGTTCATTATTCTCTCGGAGGAGCATGGCCAAATTGAACAACATATGGGAACCTACAAACAGTCCATGATCAGGTACTAAAACAAACAAACAACATATAATAAAGGATGTATCAGCATGGTCGCACAAGATAAGCCTTCTGAAATAACTCAGAGTAACCCCGCGAATTGACGAATTGTCCCAAGGTTTCAGGACGATCAATGTCATGGTTGGTCTCAAGCATTTCAAGGTAACTGCAATACACAAATTGAGTATCAGAAGTGACTCACATTTAAGGATATGTACCTAAGATGCTTACAATGAACAAAGCTTCACAAATAGTGCAACACCAATGTTGTTTGCATAGATTAATCTATATGATGAACAAAAAGAGATTGGCTAACCTGTGAATATCTTTCTTGAATTTGGCAATCTCTATCAGCATTTTCCAAAAGTGAAAATTCAATGTGTTCTTCAGTTGTGCAAAGAGACTTGAGAAGCCTTTTCTAGCACCCCATTCACATCCCCGACCACCGTCTATGCTCACTGAGAATGACATATCAGATTCCTCCATGTCTATTCCCAAAGTCTCAAAGAAATTCATAATATCTGGATATGAAACCTGTCCAACAACATTATGTCACTGATGTGCCCAAGTACTAGATTCAACAAAGCCTCTAAACTAAAAAGTTTGGGTCCTTTTAAACAAGATAATGTTAGCATATGAAGCCGACTAATAATAGTGAGGGAAATAGACCTACAGTTAGACAACTGTACCTACATTATTCAGAAAAATTGTTTTCTCAATCTCTCAAAGGGGATCGACCATTAATCAATATGTGCATACATCAATGAATCTAATCTAATCTAATATATATATTATAAAGTGAAGTCACCACCTAATTGTATGACATGTGTTATTCCCTAATTCTAATTGAATGTCTAATTGTTTGACACATTGGCAATTTCAACTTTCAATTTTGCACCATGTGTCAATTTTAAATAAATATCTATAATTAATATAATATAAAATTAGAAATTGATTTATATTTATAAGGTAGTTATGAAAAGATAAAATATTTAAACTATTTGAATTATATATCATAAAAAAGATAAGACAATCATCTTATATATATTTTTAGAAATATATAAACAATTTTGAAAATTTTAAATTTAAGTCTATGCATCTAAATATTATATATATATATAGTAAACTTTAGTACATACCGTATATATTATTTATTACATATATTATATACTATTATAAATATAATTTTATCAAACTCATTTCTTTAGTGATATGTTTTTACTAATTGTCACAAGTTCATTAGATTTTAGTCGGAAAGAAGACGAGTGAACAAAAAATGAATTAATCAATTATAAGATAAAATATATTTTTTCATAATATTTAAAAACCTACAAAGACCCGAGCAAAGCTGGGCTCAAATACTAGTTGAAAAGAATAGAAAACACGTTTAGTTGTAATATTTTCCATTTTTTATTATTTTCGAGTCTAAATTAGAACGATGTAAGGTAGAATTAATTTTAAATTGGTAATATAACATTTACACATAATAGATTGGAATGATGCCGGCTCAAGATAGGTAGCTCGAGCCAATGCTTTCTTCCAAGCCCAGCCCAATAGTTTGATTAGTCAAAGAAATGACAGCAGAGGAATAAAAATGAAAAGCATAAACAGAGATAGGTGTTGAATGAATTGGGAATTGCTTCTTCTTCCTCCTCCTTCTCTTGGTTACTCTCTTATCACTTCATGTCCAGAAACTAGTTCATCAATTTGTGATGATTGGTGGAACTTAGTGCTACTATTTTCCATTTAGTTGATTAGTATAACTTCTTGTCACTACCTTGTTTTCTCTTTGTTTAACTATCCATATTCACTGTAATTGTTATCCAGTTTTGCTGGTTAGTAACATTTGCTTGAGTTAATAGAATTGTCATGGAAGTCCTTTGAGCTGAGGCCTTATTTTTTTGTTTTGAGAGCTTGAGCTGAGGCCTTATTAATTTATGTTTTCGATTATTCTTGTTATATGTGCATGTCGGTTTGATTCAAGCCCTAAGGTCATACCAAATAATGATTTCACTGACACAAAAAAAAATATATAAATGAGTAGTGGAAAATCGAGTTTTTTATTTGGAAAACTAAAAAAAAAGTTTTCCATTTTCAAGCTATTTTAAAAAATTGTAAAACAATTTTTCATTTTCAGTTTCTTGTTTTCCAAATAGAATATTGTGCAACTAAACAAGTTTTTCAATTTTCTGAAAAGAAAATTGAAGGAAATACTCCATAACTAAATGGGTCTTGGTCATCAAATTTCTTAGACTAACCCGCCCAATGATAATTTATTAAAATATATTGAATCCACTTAGGGTGCTCGGTTCTCACAAAATTCAAATTTATGTGGTTGGTTATGAGTGAAATATAATGTGGTGACATGATCTAATTAGTTTGGAATAGGGTAAGAAAAAATTTATTTGGTTTACATTCTTTATTTTTTTTTGTATATATATATATATATAGAAACGAGGTTAATGGAAAGAGACCCAAGGAGACTCGCAGGGCGAGGTGACAGAAACTCCCTTAATTGGATGATCATGGGATCATACTTAATGGCTCGTTCAACCATCGCGTGGGCTTGGTCCCAACTTCTCTTAGTCCAGTAGTACTCAACACTCACTGTCGATCAATCAGTTTAGACTTCGGGCCAAGAGGGTCACATTTTTCGAGTGCGTACCACAGCGCATTGAGCCATAATGGCGATGGTTCTAGTATGGGCCAAGAGAGGTTTTGGGTACCTCTTGCTTGTTGACATTGATCCCTTGTTGAAGATAAAAGCCATGAGGTTCTTCTTGGCTTCCCATGACTCCCTGAGCTCCGTTGGGGTAAACACAAATTTCTTGTACGGAGGCATCCCCAATACCTTGAATCTCTTAGACCTTTGGTGCCTTAGGAGATTTCTTGCCCGTAGTCCTCATAGTCTTCCTAACTTCAAGTTTTGGAGAATGAGGAGATGGAATCACGATAGGCATGACAAACACTATACGCATGACAAAGAACTATAGGTCCAAGATCCCTAAGCTCAACGCAAAAGCAAAAATTTCACGGAAGTGGACACAAGTAGGGTTGTGGGAGCAAGCTCATTATGAGGCTAAAATGCCCAAACTCAACGCAGGATCAAACTTTTTCATAGAGGTGGACTCATGTAGGGCGATGAGAGCAAACTCACCATGGGGTTACGATGTCCAAGCTCAACACGGAAGAAAACTTTTTTTTTGCGGAGGTAGACTTGCATAGAGATATGAGAAGAAGCTCACCATGTGGCTATGATGCCCAAGCTTGAAATGGAAGTAAACTTTTACACGGATGTGGACTTCTTTGTAAATTCATAGGAGTGAGGCGACTGATAACTAGTATTTTGTACTAGCTATTGAACCCTAAAGCATGCTAATTTTAGTCTCTTGCTCTCCTATTCTATCCCGGCTTTGACCCAATTCGGCTTTCATGATGCGAAAACGTCTTATGTGTGTGTGTGTCGGCTTGTGATAGAGGTTTTGTGATTTTGGTGTTATTTTCAGTAATTTGTGCTAATAAAGCTTATTTGTGACCTTATAATCCTAAAACTTAGTGTATCATGAAATTTTCAGGATGATGGCAAGGAAGTTCAAGGCGCAAAAGGGAGCAAAAACTCAAAAATTGTAAAATGCTGCAAAACAACAACTTCTGCCTAGCAAGGCGTTGGAACCAGCGCCCAAGCGCCCGGAAAGTCAACGGAGAGTCAAGTAAGGCATAATTTTTTGTGCCTAGGCGCCGATCACCAGTGTCGCGGCGCCGCGGTTAAAGTCTATATAGATAAGGCTGTTTTCTCCAATTTAGGGTAAGCTTTTTGGGAGCCATTCCATCACCACCACTTTAACCCATCCTTCCCCCACAAATTCCATACCCATTTTCCATCATTTTCCAGAGAAGAACACCATTTTTGGTGAATCAAAGGAAGAGAGAAACAATCAAAAACAATAATTGACACCCTTATAAGTATATAGATTGTTCTTTCTAGTACTTTGTATTAGGATTTGCCATTTTAATCTTTCAATTTCAATTTTGAAAATGAGTTTGAATGATGTTAATTTCAATTTATTTTTTGCTTGTTTATTCTTGAACATGTGGAACTAATACTAAGTGGTTATGATGTGATTGGTTTATTTTTGTAAGGCTTAGTTTGGAATAATATTGTCATTGGTGTTTGTGTATTTACATTTGTTATAATGATTCATTATGCTCAAAGTTTGTGCATGAATTGATCACCAGAAATTCGATCGTAGTACGGGGCTTCGGCCTGACCATGTAGTTGTCCCATATTGATCTAATCATTTTACAGAGTGATCCTCTTGTAGAAATATACTCTAGGAAGCTCTATGCCCTATATAGAGCCAAACTCCATGCTATGATGTATGTGATCCCATTGTAGTAATATGCATGGGGAAGCAATTATGTGCGGGTCGAAGGAGGCCGACGTATTCATCCTAAATCTTGGTATAGACCTGGCCATGCACTTTGAGTGTATTCACGGCTTGAGTAACATTGTAAAACAAAACTTCATGGCATATTCCATTTTGAATCATATTTCGTATGTACCTTTAAATAATCACATCCCGACCATTGCACCTTTTGGTTTTCAAATCTTCCATTTACTGTTTTTATTATTTACTTGCTTTTACTTATGTTTGTTTACAACACGCAAATTTCACTCCCATATTTTGTTTTTCGCTTTTGTGTGAATCGTAATCTTTGCAACTGCTCCTAGCTATTGCTCGAGCCCCTGCGGATTTGATACTTGGACTCTTACTTGTTCTATATTACTTGCGCAACTTTGATATACTTTCCATACGAATACCAACAACCATGAGGTAACGAGGTCCAACGTCAACGTAACATCATTGAGCGTACTTGACATTAGTGATCAATCTTTAATACAAAATATAATCTTTTCATTAATGGTTTGCATTATGGCATTAAAAGCTACCCCAACCTGGGAATCATACTTAATGGCTCATTCGACCATCGTATGAAGTTTTTCCTCACTTATCTCAGTCAAGTGGTACTCAACACTCATTGTACGTCTATTCGGCCCTTCGGTGGCCACAAAGGGCCTCTTTTTCAAGTGCGAGCCATGGTGCATTCGGCCACAAAGAAAACGCTTCTGAGATGAGCCAACAGAGGTTTTGAGTACCTTCTGGTTACAAACTATGATCTGTTGTTGAAGGTAAAATCTATAAAGTTCTTCTTAGCTTCCCATGACTTCCCGAGCTACGTTAGAGTAAACACAAATGTTTTTTTTTTCATGGGGATCGCCCGAAAACCTTGAATCTCTTGGACCTTTGGTATCTTGGGAGATTTCTTGCCCCTAGCTAGTTCTCCTATCCATAGGAACTTCAAGTTTCAAGATAAGAAGATGGAATCATGGAAGGCATGACAAACCCCTTATGCCGAAAGGGTATTTTGCGAGGAAAGTGGTGATGGTCACTGTCACATGGTATTGTGTTAGAGAACCAACTCAACTAAAACCTCAAACTTGTAGTTGAAGTCCTCAACTATTCTTTTAATATTGTATTCTAAAACTTTGGTAGACAGTATTCTTGGGCCAGTATAATCATCATTCTAGTTTTCAGATGATTATATAGCTATAAGGAGGTAGTTGGTTTGTGTTGAAGCTCTCTTGGTGAAAAATATTTGTTTTTCACCGAGAATGGATTCAAGTGTAAAGTTCAATGGTCTTGGCATGAAGTATCTCACTCAAACCAATTACTATATATATAGAGGTTTTACATGTAGTCATATCTTGTAGGTCAAGAACTAAATAAAGTTGTTAGTGGTAACAACATTCGGCTTCCAGAGATGAGTTTGTGTTAAAGAGATCAATGTCCCATAAATTTTTGGCACATCACCAGATGCAGGGAAACAAGTTAAGTATGAGTAACCTTAGATACGTTTTACAACAAGATGGATATTACTCTGCTTCAATATTGATGGAGAGCGAGTTACAAAATCTAACACAAAAGGAACATTAAATTTCTCAACTTCTAAAAATCCCTCACTTATATATATATATGCTTATCTCACTATAAGTCAATCTCATATGCACGAGAAAGAAGTAATTCGCGGTGTAAGATAAAAATACACTTATTTTTTCACTTTTATAGTGAAGCATATGATTATCCTTAGACAAATATGAGAATCTCCTATTGAACAAGAGTATTTAGCATGTCAAATGGTTGGAATTTAATTTTTCAAAGATGAAGAAGAAATCCTATTTTCAAACAAATATTTTTTTAGAGAAAAGGAGAAAAGCAAGTTTTCTTAAAGAAACGAGATTAAGATTTATACAATATCGAGAAAAAGAAACCCACTTGATGGTTAAAATTTCATAAGTCATCTGACAAATTACAACGTGACACATGGTGCCCGAATGTCATATCATCTCCACCTCACAAAGACAAATTCACAAACTCGTACATGGACCGTAACTCCACTGACTTACTTCATAACTGTAACTTTGTGGACTCGCTCCCAATTCCTTCATTAGTGGCACTCAAAGCCACCGTACGTACTCAGTAATATATGGATCGCACTCGAAGTCATTGGGAATACTCAAAGTCACTCGATGTTGTCTAAAGAAATCACACATACCCGACGTCATGAGTCATGCCCAAGGTCATTGCACACACTCGACGTCATGTAACACACTCGAAGTAATCAACGACGCTCGAAGACATCGCTCGCACCTGATATCATAGGGCGCACCCCAGGACGTTGATTGAACCAAAAACTTCAAAACAAATCCAAGGCTATGAAAACCCTTCAAAACATGAAAGAGGTCAAGCAAAACCCTTGTAAAAAAATAGCCTCAACACAACAAAATTTGTCGCGCGCGAATAAAGATTAAACCTTGACGGTGAATGTTGGTTGCGTACAGCCAATGTACGTTGTTGCGACCAAGGAGCCCATCACAACGAATGTTATTTTCATGCAAACAACGTTCGTTGTGTATAAACCAAAGTTGGTTACATGGAACCAACATTCGTCATGACGGGCGACCAATGTTGGTTGCGTTCAGCTAGTGTGCAACTAATGTCCAATACATGCAACCAACGTCAGTAGGCTTATAACAAACGCTCATCGCAATCAAAGAGCTTGTCACGACATGTAATGTACTTTTGGATCTATGAAGGTTTCACACATTTTGTTACATTCAAGACTCATTCAGGGGTTCAATGTAGGCCACAATTTTTTTTTTGTCATCCATAGGTGTTTAAGCTAGCTTCCTGAAATCTTAAGAAGGCCCTTCAATGTATCAAACATTGATCACAATCTACTAGAGTTCTAGGAACTATATGATGCTATCATGTGCAATAGAGGCTTTTAGAGGATTCGATGAACATCTCAAAGTATGAGAGACGTATGGTAACACTCTAACTCACCAGCTAGCGCCAATGAACGAAGCGTCTAATAAATGAATGAATCAAGACACAAGT
>JAYMSZ010001459.1:0-14307 GCA_036897665.1 Pelargonium citronellum | reverse complement strand
GGTAGATATGTCACATCAAATATATTGATGATGAGTTGGACGAATTAAAATTTGACATGTGCACAATATGTGTTATAAACCAGGCGCTTCGCACGAGGGTAGTGGTATTATATGTGTCGGATTATTATTCGTTTAAACTTAATATCGAGCCATAAAAATAAGAAATAACGTTTGCGCTGCCACATCATTTTGGGACAAATAGCATTTTTGATAGTGAGTTTAATCCCTCCGGCTCTCTTGCTCGTTTTCTAACTCATGATCTGTTACCTGGTATCTCTCTAACCAACTCCTTTGCCTATAGTATCGTTTAGTAGTTTAACGTAATGTGATGTGATCTATTCTTCAGTTCCCAGCTCACACAGCTGTTAGTAATTACAAACATCCATGGCTTCACTTGCTGTAAGGATTCGCTATGCAAACACTTTCATTTGGTCCTTCCCTCGCGCCATCAATCCATTGACTGGAAATGCCTCTCCACTCTGGCGTTCCCTCGCCACTTTCGCTCGAACGTAAGTTCATTTCTGCTTCAATTTTTAACTTCATTGTTTGTTTAATGCAATTATGTTCTTACTTTGATCTTGTTTCAGGAAACCCCACGTAAATGTGGGTACAATTGGACATGTAGATCATGGAAAAACTACTCTCACTGCTGCAATTACAAAGGTATTGATCAGTAAATGTCATTGCCAACTCTATAATCTTTCAATTATAGTGCTAAAACTGGTCAATCTTTGTTTCGAAACATATAGGTTTTAGCTGATGAAGGAAAAGCCAAGGCTATTGCTTTTGATGAGATTGACAAGGCTCCTGAGGAGAAGAAGAGAGGAATAACAATTTCTACGGTAAGAATCCATATGTGCTTCGTTTTTTGTATATATATATGATCATCTGTTGTTTCGTATTTGTACATCTTTTCTTAGTTATAGCATCCAATTCTTGTTATCGTCAACAATGTTTTTGTGTGTCATAAATTGTTTGTCTCTGCAATGACAATGTAAAGCTTAAACTGACCTAAGGCTTGCGCGTGCTTTTGTAGGCCCATGTGGAGTACGAGACTGCTAAGCGACACTACGCTCATGTTGATTGTCCAGGACATGCAGATTATGTGAAGGTATGTTTCTTCAAAAACTTTGATTTTACTAAAATTATGTTCTTCAGGCATAGAATTATATTTCTTTGTACTTGAGTATGTTAGATACCATTGATCTCGATCTGTCTATTTTACTAAATCAGTTGAAATATAAATCTCCTAATTTGTTTATAGTTACCATGTTAATTGTCTATCTCTGCATAAAAGTTCATTTGCACTTGCACTCAAGTGCACATGCAAATGAGTATATGCATGACTGCTCAAATGAACTGAGTATTAAGATTGTTTTTATCCATTAGACCCATAGTGTACAATCACAAAAATTTATTCCTGGGCCTGAATTTTCTAGGGTAAGGGTTTATTAAAAAAAAATGTCCCCTAACCTTCACCTAATCACATATTCAGTATCCATGTTTACATAGCTGAATATTCCATGTGCACATGTACAATATAGATGGGAATATTTCAATGACACTTAATTCATTTGTGCATTTTTTTTTTTGTGTTGTAGAACATGATCACCGGAGCTGCCCAAATGGATGGGGGTATTCTGGTTGTGTCTGCTCCCGATGGGCCTATGCCACAGACAAAGGAACATATTCTTCTTGCTCGTCAGGTAGGGGACCTATTACAACATTTATAGTTTATCTAGCTTTAGCATTCTTTATTTAAAGAACTCATTAAATTATCTCTCTCTTTGTTTCAGGTTGGTGTGCCATCTTTGGTGTGTTTTCTGAATAAAGTCGATGTTGTCGATGATCCGGAGTTACTTGAACTTGTGGAAATGGAGCTTCGCGGTAAGCTGAGGTTTATGCTGCACATATACCTTTTAACTTTCGAAGCTTGTTTAAGTTTTACAATTTCAATACCTTTTATCTGATTTCGTAAGCTATGTACTGACTTTTCTGGATGGAATGTTTGGCAGAGTTGCTTAACTTCTACAAATTTCCCGGGGATGATATCCCAATTATTCGAGGTTCAGCTTTGTCTGCCTTACAGGGAACAAATGAAGAACTTGGTAAGAAGGCTATTCAACGACTAATGGATGCTGTGGATGGATACATTACTGATCCTGTGCGCAAGCTTGATAAGCCTTTCTTGATGCCGATAGAAGACGTCTTCTCAATTCAGGTATTGGACACGAACTGTCTATCTCCTTGAACACTTTTTGGAATCAAATTAATCCATTGCAGTCGTAAGGATAGTTGGTAGCCCTTGCTCTGGTAAATAACTCATGTCTTCAGTTTATGTTGCATTTTTCACTTCCATGGTTACTATTTCAATAGCCGTTATGTTGTATGTATGTTTGTTGCTGCACTCTTACACTCTAGCTTATATTAACCTATAATTGGACATAGAATTAACGGCATTTAAGCTTTTGATGGTTTCCCTTCATGCTTTTATAGGGACGTGGAACTGTGGTCACTGGTCGTGTTGAACAAGGCACTATTAAAGTTGGTGAAGATGTAGAAGTGTTAGGATTGACACAGGTACATGCATACATTTAATTTGATTGTTACTGATGGTATGCCTCTCATAGTTGATGGTTACATTTTTCTCGGATTTGTTGTAGGGTGCACCTTTGAAGACAACAGTAACTGGAGTAGAGATGTTCAAGAAAATTTTGGAACACGGGCAAGTAAGTGACTGCTTTCTACTGCATGTGTTTGCTTTTTCTTACTAGTGTTGCAAGTTATCAAATAAGTTATTTATGGTTGTAAATATTTTTGTAGGCCGGTGACAATGTAGGTCTTCTTCTGCGTGGTTTAAAGCGTGATGATGTACAACGAGGAATGGTGAGTAGATTTCTCTAATTGAAGATGCTTAATTTTCTGGATTGCTCCAAAATGAAACTGGAGTATGTTCTGAAGACTACTTATGTATATTAACAAATAATTTTGGTTTTACCATTCCATTTATTTCATTTTGAAGTTACGATGTCTCTATATTTATTTCTATGATTTGCAGTAATATAATTTCATCATCCGGGTTTGTAGAATGAGTCTGATTTTTAACAGGTAGTTGCGAAACCTGGGGCTCTGAAAACCTACAAAAGGTTCGAGGCAGAAATTTATGTCCTCACAAAAGATGAAGGTGGTCGTCATACCGCCTTTTTCTCAAATTATATGCCTCAGTTTTACATGAGGACTGCAGATATTACTGGGAAGGTGGAATTGCCTGCAAATGTTAAGATGGTCATGCCTGGTGATAATGTCAGTGCAGTTTTCGAGCTGATGCTACCTGTTCCTCTCGAAGCAGGTTTGTTGCTCATATGAGTATATATGTTATTATTATTTGTTATTTAAGATACTATTCGCCAAATAACGCCCAGAATTATTGTTTAATCACATACCATGCCTCTCTTTTTTTCTTTAGTTTGGTTAAGTAAATGTTTATCAGACTGAAGTTTTCAAGTTGCTTGGGGTGTTTGTGTTTGGAAGCCATAATAGAACTCTGTAGTTTGTAAAGTATCAAAAGAGCAAAAGTCTTGTCTAATTAAAAGCACGAAACTGGTTGCATATCTGCAATAACGCATATTATGTGGACTTTCGACAATATCAACCCTGGCTTGAGGCTTGGTGTTCTTATTTTTCTATTTTTGGAAGATGTGAATGTCTAAAAAATCAACAGTTATATTCTTGGACCGGAATCATTTATGTATTCTTTTGAAAACTCCATTCTTCATCTCTTGTTATGAGATTTGTGAGTTTGACTGATTCATAAGCTTATTGCTGCTTTGATAGGACAAAGATTTGCTTTGAGGGAAGGAGGCAGAACCGTTGGTGCAGGTGTCGTCTCAAAGGTGATTGGCTGAAATGTTGTTAGCGTAGGCGCAGAGTTCAATCAATTTCTTGGTGTCGAGTCATTCGTAGAAAGCTGTAAAGAGATAATGAGAGTTAGTTGAGTTTGTTGTTCTCGACATTTTCAGCCTTAGCTGGTAAAATAATTGAATCTTGGATCTCCGCAGATGTATAGAAATGATTTTGCGATTCGGATACATATTGGAATTGAATAAATTTGCTTCCTGACCGTATCAAAACATTAGTCAAATAAATCAACCCATGGTTATTTTTTTATAATACGACTTGGACATTTTAATATAATGGTTGGTCATTTTTCTTAAAAATTTTGTTCTAGTCAAATAAATAATCCATTATAAATTAAACCTTAATTGTATATGATGCATGATTAGGTAGCAGTTGGCATAGATGTGATGTTTGAACTGCCCGTATTCACATTTTCCACAAAATTCACGATAAAATATCAAAATGTTAGGTGATTACATCAATGTTTTAAAAACTGGACCGATTAAGTTAAAAAAGACATAAAAAGCTAAATTCAAAAACCGGCCAACCCAACAAATTCAGTCACCAATTTTGACCATTCTCCCGGTCAACATATAACCCAGACCAGTGAGTCACTGGGTCTCGGTTCAACCAAGTGAATCAGCTTGGCCGATCCGGTTTCCAAAATATTGGATCATAGGTTTTGATTAACATTATCATGACCACCAATTTATTAATACTCATTGCTAAATCAGGATAGTTGTTGACTCACACAGATTCGTTGGGAGTTCCCCGCAGCTCGATTTCTATGCTTTTTTTCATCTTATCTTTGCATTCTTTGCGTTTTCTTAATTTGGATCATGTGATGTTTTAAATAAAAGATGGATATGCTAGCATGGGTTTAAATGGTGGTGTGGATGGGTCCAGCTTCTGTGGTAAATCCACAACAAGTGGTGTTATTAGTTGTTAGATTTATGGTTATAACGGTCGATGCATGGTTGGTTGGTGGCAAAGGTGGAGCCTGATTTGGGCTCCCTTGTGATTGGGGCTCTTGCTTCTCGCAAGCTTCGTTTACAAACGTCAGTTAAGCTCAAGAGCTACCATATTTCCCTCGAGAATCGACGAGAATGTGGAAGCCTCTTGAAGTCTCTACCACTCGAGGTATGGTTTCAAGAGGTACGAATTGTTGTGGTATTTGTCTAGAGAGGCGAGGAGCTTTTGGGATGGCTTGAAGAAGCGGCGTGAGCTTTTGAATATGTTCATCAAACGTCTAAGTCGTGATAGGACCAAATGAATGATGACTTGAACGCGACCATGTCGCAACACAAGAAAACGTTTCATGATAATGTTTGAGACAAGGCTCCAAAATGATCTTTGAGAGCTTTTAATGATCTTGGACGTGTTCCCTATGGTTTGGACATGTTTATCATGGTCTTGGATGAGACTATATTGTGACACAAGAAAACATGTCACAACAATGTTCAAGACGAGCCCCCAGAAGGTCTGAGCGAGCTTCCAATGATTTTGGACGTGACCATGTCATGACACAAAAAATCGTTTCACGACACCCTTAAATGGTCCAGGCAAGCTTCAAATGGTCTTTGACATGCTTCACATGGTTTTGAACATGTTTCTCATGGTCTTAGATGTGATCATGCCATGACACAAGATAACGTGTCGCAACACAAGTAGGACCGAAGTCCTAAATGGTTTGGGCAAGCTTACAATTACTTTTGGACGTGGCGGCATTTAAAAATGGCGAGTTGGTATTTGGATGAGCGATTACCATCTTTTGTGTTTAGAGGCTTCGTTCTTGAACTTGCCCAATACGGAGGCTTCAAAAGGAACAAGTCCATTAGCCTCAATTAAAATCGCATTGTGCGTATATTTTAAATTGCGTAAGTAAACAAGTTTTTCCGTTTTCTTAAAAAAAAAATAAAAACGTGAAGATCAACAAGTAGAGAAATACTTCACAACCTCTAGTATAGTATCATATCCATACGAGATGGTTGACGTCACAGCGGACAATAAGTCACAGCGGACAATAAGTCACCATGGATTAGGCAGCACGTGTAAGATACAGAATACAGATCACTGTCCGCACCGGACCCACCAATCTTTTTCCCGGTGGACGTACTTGACCCCACGAGATACCTATATTGAAACCCCCAGATTCCTCCGCGTCTTATGCTCTCTACTCTCTTCCTCACCTACTCCTACTCACCTGAATCTCACTCCTCCGAGCTGAGATGCATCTCATAAATGCGCTGGTGGCCACTCGAATGCTGACTCGGAATCTCGGCGACGAACCACCGTTTCTCGGAGAAGACCACATCGCCTTTGGATCGCTATGGTGGTGCGTCTATGCCGGAATTTCCTGTTTTCTCGTCCTCTTCGCCGGAATCATGTCCGGTCTCACTCTAGGACTGATGTCGCTCGGACTTGTCGACCTCGAGATTCTCCAGCGCAGCGGCACTAACACTGAGAAGAAGCAAGCAGGTCATTTTCGATTTGGGATTAAAATGGAGTGTTGCGACGAATTGGATTTGTATTTGATTGCTTGGGGCTTATTGTGATGTTTTCTTGTGTTTTCAGCTGTGATTCTTCCGGTGGTGCAGAAGCAGCATCAGCTTCTTGTGACTTTGCTGCTGTGTAACGCTGCATCTATGGAGGTAATTGATCGCAACTTCTCAATATCTGTGATGAACTTGTTGTGTATGATGATTTTGTATTCATAATTGATCTGGATATCATGACATAGGTAAACGGCTGATCTGTAATGCCGAGTGAACTGATGAACATTTTAGAAATATGTTACTGGGATAAGTGATTTGTATAGAGGAAATGGATTGCTAATCAAACATCCAAGTCTCTCTAACAAGGGGGTTCAAATATATCTGCTTTGGCCTTTGGCTCATAGAGTAGCAACAAAGATATGAACAATCGATTGGGTTTCCATGATTTTAGCCTAATCAATCAAATCAATATTCAAGATGAAAGTTTACTCTGCTCATTAGTAACAAGCTAATACGTAGACTTGGAATACCTTAATAAACCACATTGCCACAAAATCATTAAACTAGTACAAGTTATATGGTTCTTCTACTCATACACATACATTTTACTAAACAGCCTCTGGTGTGAAAATTAATGAAACAAACTACAAAATCACAGTGCCTACCTGAAGCAAAGGGGAACCAGCTCCCAAGGTATTCTAAAAGGCTCATTGACATGGTAACAACAAACAACTAAGGTCGCTGGAACCATTCTTTGTCAACTTTGCAATTACTGTTCGAGATGGTTAATTAGCTCATTACACATCAGTTCCTGAACAACAGAATGAAGGGGATCTTATCCATGACTAATATTGACAATCAATTGCTCTATGGTTTGAGGATCAAAGCACAAATTTGTCTCTCTATCATCCCTGCCTAGGTGACACATAATAAACTTTCAATGTTAGCCTTGTTGTGTCCTAGTTTGCATTCGGCCACGCCAGGTTAAATTACTGTAAAACTGCAATCTCGTTCTTGTTGTGAGCATCCTACTAACTATTTTGGTTTCTAGAAACCAAGTGACCAAATGTAATTTAATTCTAATAAATAACTGCATGAAGGAGAGAGAAACATATTGAGTAGTCAAGATTCATTAGAGAATATTTAAAGGTCAGCATAGAATTAGAGAGGTTCAGTTTTTTATGTTCATCATCTATGAGACCCGTATCATAACCCAGTAAAGCTTATTGTACATTACCATTTCCACGCATGAACCACCTATATGTGATTGATTTCCATGATCTTCTCCATCCTACGTGAAATGGAGTTCACCAACTTAAGATTTCTTCTTGTCTTCTGGTTTAAATTGTCTTCTCCAGTTTCCACACCTAAGGATGAAAATAGTATCCTAGAGAGAGGGTCATTTCCTGGACTCAACACGTGCTATTCTGTTTTTATTAACTATCAGTGTCAACACTCTTTCACTCTTTGTGTGTTTTTGCTAGTGTAAACCATATTTGCCAATCCAGAAAATGTTTATCATCATTTAGTCAATATCCTTCAATTCTAAAGGGGCTTGAACCAGGAGTGGTGATTGAATCCACGGTGAGCCTGAACAAGGAAGATGATATAACATTCAAGTAATGCATTAGACCATTCTTATTGTACTTGTGAATTGCACTTGTGAAGGTACTTACATGCAGGATGTATGATGCAGATGATCATCATGAATATGTGAAGCCATGAATCTTCTCTTTTGTTTAATTTTAATTTCAATTAATATATATGTGTATAATATATATGTGTGTAATATATATGTATACATATAGATGTATATGTTTATGTGTGAGGGCAAAACCTCCATATTTTGAATTCTTCAGGAAGATATCTGGAGATGAGAATCAATGGTCTCAAACAATTGTCCTTTTTAACCTTGTTCTGGATGCTAAGGCTTCTTGGTGAACTTGGAATTCGTATAAACCATTTATACTTTTTGTCATAATATTTGGTTATGATTTTTGCAGGCCCTTCCTTTGTACCTGGATAAGATTTTCAACCAGTATCTTGCCATAATTCTCTCTGTGACTTTTGTTCTGGCGTTCGGAGAGGTATATATATTACAAATTTTCATGCTTTTGAATGATTGACTTGGGAGTAATTTAATCATTCAATTTCCTTCATATTTTTAGGTTATTCCACAAGCAATATGCACCAGATATGGACTCGCAGTTGGTTCAAATTTTGTGTGGCTTGTGCGGATTTTAATGATAATTTGCTATCCAATTGCTTATCCCATCGGGAAGGTAAGTTCTGTGGTAGATAGTTAACAAAATCTATTATTTATTTATTTTGAACTCGGGTATTAGTCTTGCATGTTTATTTTGTACCCTTGAGGTGATTCAGAAGAGGATACTGTTTGTTATGTTTTAAGATTGGGTTTGGGTGGCACATCCTCATAATGTCCAAATGTTTCTTCTGGGCTGGGTGAATGTTTCTAAATATTATAGTAGTCAGTGTCATGTGATTCTTTCTTATTATGTATAATTTTTTTAATGCTTATAACTTCCACACTTACTCTGAAAACTCGGTTACAGCCTAGGTTAAAACTGGTTTTAGGTTTAGATCAATAAAGGAGGCTGAAAACAGCTGTCCAATGCCAGAAAGACATGTACACAATAGCTGACCAGAAAGGCTCTGGCTCATTTTGTTATAAAAAAAAAAAAACAAATTAAGCTCTAGCATAGTTCATTTATTGATTGTAGAAGCTCAATCCTGACTAGCTGATGAGTTGAAGCTCATTTGTGACATTATATTATCTGTTGAAGGAGCAAGAAGTTATCTGTATATTTTAAGTTGGTGCACTCAGTGCTTCTTGTTTGTCTAACATTTTGATATTGGCCTTGAGCCTTTGAAAGAAAATATATATATTTCCTTCTATATAAGGGAAAAGAAAGGAAACAAACAAAACATAGTCCAATCAATCCAATAATGCAAGTTGTTATGTCTTTGCCCTCGTATATACAGGATGAAGTGTTGGCCAATATACGCCTTCCTTGGTCCATATTAGCTGCAAATGATAAGAAATTGCAAGAGAACTTATATAATTTCATTCTGTACGCTGTTATTATGTTCGGTTTATTCATTTTCCTACCTTAAATTATGCTGACTCTTTTTGATACATGTCCTCTAATCCTTGAAAATAATTGTTATACAGATTTTAGACTGGGTATTGGGTCACAATGAAGCATTGTTTAGGCGGGCTCAGTTGAAAGCCCTTGTCTCTATCCACAGCCAGGAGGTAAAGACAAGCTATTTAGAATACATATAAACTATAAAGCATTATAATTTTTCTATGCTAATGCCATGCAAGTGTGTCAAGAACACTGGAAGTACCAAAAGCTTACACAATATTTCTGAACTTTTTTTCTGTTGCATGAAATGCGATTCTTATTGTATTTAGGCAGGAAAAGGTGGTGAATTAACTCATGATGAGACAACAATTATTAGTGGAGCGCTTGACTTAACTGAAAAGGTATGAACTGCAATTAGAACAGCTATAATATAGGCAAAGCAAGTTCTTATATTACTATCTCTTTCATGTGCAGCACATTTTTGTTGTCATAGTATTAGAATGGATTTAAGGATCCACCTTTCTTTTATTTAAAATCATATCATTTTATTAATATGTTCCCTTTTTTTATATACAACTTACCTCATTCTAATAACGCTATGTGCATTTGTTTTCAGGGGTGAGGTATTTCAATAAGTGAAAATACTTGGCATTGATGTACCCCCCTATTTTTATGTTTCTCTTCCCTCAATATGATACTCTTTCCAAATTTCAAACCATCAATGTAAATATTCAAGGTTTCGCAATAAGCATGGCTTTTTGTACGTAAATTTGATATAGATTTCTCTGCTCCTTTTTCTTCTGTTCTGAGTTCATTGCCAGACTTCAGGCCTAAGTTCAATTCTGATCTTTCGGAACAGCCAAGATAGTCTGAATGTTCTGAATGATGGATGAAGTTTACTGACTAAAAGTCTTTTTTTAGTTCACTTTCTCTGAATTCTGAGTTCATAACTCATAAGTGCTACAAAATGAGCATAATACTCTATAGAAATTTACTTAATTTTGATTGTTATGTCTGTTTCTTTTTTCTTTTCTTTTTTTGATAATATTATGTCTGTTTCTAGATAATAATGTATGAGAGAAATGGAATTAACTGCATTAAGATTCTGAAAAGCCTCTTTGTTTTTTTTACTTTTATCTCTAAACAGACTGCCGAGGAGGCCATGACACCTATTGAGTCAACTTTTTCCTTAGATGTCAATTCAAAATTGGACTGGTAAGTTGTCCTAGCGACTGATTTTTGTTTCTTTCATGTCACTATCCAATCAAATTTAGATATTAATTATTTAAGAATCTACACTACAAAAATTGGGGTGAAGTTATAATGTGGGGCGGTTTAATTAGGATTTCTAGGTTTAACTGTTGTATGGAGATTTGATTAGTTTAGGTTTTATTCCTTTTTGTTAGGGTTTGTATTGGGATTTTTAATTGTTAGTTTTAGTGATTCCTATAGTCTATGGGTTGTTTTTCCTAAAATACTACGTTACATAGTAGGTTGGATTCAATTTTGAATTGAATGAAAGAACGCTATTATGCTAACTTAGTTATACTCACTCCAACATGCACACTTGCTGTTCTTACACAGTTGGATCTACATTTGCTTTTACCTTTACATGCACATAAGATGCATACCATCACTTGTATACTATTGTTGAACTGTTCCTTATAGTTTAGTGATCCATTTGTAAATAGATTCTTCATTAACGATACTTATTTTTATACAATTTGTAACTCAGGGAGGCAATGGGAAAAGTTCTTGCTCGGGGCCATAGCCGGGTTCCTGTCTATTCTGGGAATCAAAAAAATATTATTGGACTCCTACTGGTAGGTGCAAAAATTTAAAGCTTGGACCAAGTACCATTAACTAAGTTACAGGCAAAAAAAAGAAAAGAAAAGTATCGTGTTGCTTTATTTGCATTCCTGTTTTAAATGTTGGTTGATTTAATTATTGGTTATCTCATTTGTCTTTTACATTCCATTATTCACTCCTGCTCACAAATAGGTTAAAAGTCTTCTTACTGTACGACCTGAAACAGAGACTCCTGTTAGTGCTGTTTCCATCAGGAGAATTCCACGGTGTGCCTATTCTTCTTTCTTTAAGCTGATAATTGAAGTCATTTTAAGAACTTGTACAGAGTATAAAATGTTCATATTCTGAACATTTGACCAGGGTTCCAGCAGATATGCCTCTCTATGATATATTAAATGAGTTTCAAAAGGGTAGCAGTCATATGGCAGCTGTTGTGAAGGCTAGAGGAAAACCCAAAAATCTACTACCAACTATTGATGGAGAAAATTCTGAAGAGAACGAAGTGGTCGATAGGGAGTCCACACTCAGTACACCTTTACTATCCAAGCAGAATGGGAAGTCAGAAAGTGTTGTTGTTGACCTTGAGAAGCCCCCACGGCCAACAATTATAAACAAGCAAACCTCAACCATTGGATTGTCTCATTCGTCAGAAGATATTGAAGATGGCGATGTTATTGGCATCATTACTCTTGAAGATGTGTTTGAAGAACTTCTGCAGGTAAGTTGAAGTCCTTTCGTTTCCCAGTTTCCTTCAATTGAAGACCCAATTGCAGGTTGACTATAAAGTATCTATTTACTTCACCATACAGGAGGAGATTGTTGATGAAACCGATGAATATGTTGATGTGCATAAAAGGTATTGTTGAATTAAATTTGAAGTATGGTCCCGGTAAATGTGCCAATTTCCAGACATTAAGAAGAGAACCAATACATTTTTCTTCCAATAATTTTTGCAGAATTCGTGTAGCAGCTGCTGCGGCTGCTTCATCAATGGCACGGGCTCCATCAATTCGTAGGTTAACTGCCCAGAAGGGACCAGTAAGTGAACATCACATGTTAATCTTTGCTACATTGTTTATTATATGTTCTATTGTGTTGGCATGGTAAAAATCCACACAACGTACATATTATTTTGCTTCGCTGGTTAGAATAATACATGTAAATTGCTCATAAATTGAGGGGAAGCTTGGTTGGTTCAGCTCCTTAGGTTTAGTTTAAAATTATATTTTAGGTCACTAGATATGATGAGCACATAGTTATGAACTTTATTTTGTACAATACAAATAAAGTATTTGGAGGGTATTATTATGAGGAAAAAAAATGATAACTCTTAACTTGAATACTTATACAAGTTTTGGAAGATGCTAACATGAATTCGCGCATCGCGCCCACTGCTCATAGCCTTCCTCGCTCCCAGTTCAGTCTGTTTCTGCTACAGTAACCAGCTCATTATTGGGTCCAATTTCAAATCATATTGTACCAATATATGTGTTCATCATGCAGATTTTGAAATGTTTGGGCCCTTGATGACATTTACCTATGTGATGCTAGAAAGTTTTTCCTCGAGAATAAATGATACAAATAGTACAAATAGTCATTGAGCCTCTCGTCTGACCAAACTACTACGTAGTCTCTGAGTTATGAGGTCACACATTATAGTAGCACATTTTTAGGGATCTTATTTTATTTAGATTGATCTGATTCTTAGTATCTTTGATTGAGACCTCAAGCTTGGACCACAAGCTGTGTTGCCGCTCGGCCAAGTAGGCTATGGTGATGATCGACTCTATTTGTACTATAATAAATTGAATTTCACCCGTTGTGAATTAATACAAATCATCTCCCAACTTTTTCACAGTTTCCAACATCAAGTTCACTATACAGTATTTCTTGTGCTGCATAAACATTTTACTATTCCAATGATGATGCTAGAAATAATCATTGGTAAAATATTGTGATTAGGGTGCTGTGTAGAGACAATACTGCAATGATGATGCTAGAAATATTTTACCCATTGCTAATAGTTCATAACCACTGTATAGAGATAACAAATCTCATGTTAGAAAAACTTCCTGGTCTAACTTTGAGGCTAGTATTTGGATTTTTGGGTTATGAGAATGGGTTTGTAATGAGAATCCTATTCCAAATTTTATAATCCTAAGCGCTAAGATTGTTTATATTTTGACATGCACACCTGAGTTTTGTAGCATGATAATGCTTATGATGATTGTATCGTGTTGTTTTTGTTAAACCAGGATGGTCAAAGTAGAGCCCCAAAGCAATCAGTCGGGGATGATTCAAACTCAAGGCTTCAAGGGAATGCTGGGGCGTCTCTTCTTGGTAACAAGAAATGAATTATTGTGTATATTAAAGTCATGGGGTGTCAATTATGATGACATTAAGGAATATTTTCTCTTTTGTATCTCCCTCCGGCCTCCGCCCCTCTTGGAGAAAATTATATGAAAAATACGAGAGATTTTTATTTCCCAATCACAGGAATGAATAATGAAGGGAACGGAAATATTATTTTGCACATCTGTCGATTGTCGTTAGTTCATAAGCATGTTTTGTGTAAGAACACGCCTTTGTTGCATGTCATCATTAAGAACAACACTAAACGACACGTTTGATATGATACGACCCAACATGTTCAACATGTCACAAGTCTCATTACCCGACCTATTTAACATGATATAACAATTTGTTTAACTAACAAAGATCATGTAAACAATAATACTTAATTCAAACTCAAACTTTACTGGATTGGAGGCAAATTACGAATATAATCTCAATGTTTAATTAATCGTGCGTACATATTATATAAATCCAACATGAACCCACCACAATTGTTAAACATGTTGAATTCGTCAACACGAACACAGTTACAAATTTACTTATTCTAAATACACATATTTCGTGTTTGTGTCGGGTGACCTAAGGTTGCCTGTGTTGCTGGGCCTAATAAATCAGATAATGAATAACAGATACATCACACT
>JAYMSZ010001458.1:0-14309 GCA_036897665.1 Pelargonium citronellum | reverse complement strand
ATATTTGAGAAATAATGAATAGCAAGAAAATGATGAGGGGCAGTTTTGTCCTACTAAATAAAATGGTGTGGAAGAAGCCACTAATGGTGTGGAAATAACATTTTCCATATAATAATTTAAAAATAGAAACAGAAGACACATTTTGAAACAATAATTTCATACAAATAAAACATTCATTTTGTTGTTAAATTACCATGTCACCCTTTTATTACAAGCATTTATGTTATCTACCAGTACCAGACTACCCCATCCACTTCTTAATTTACCAAATTTATTTGGGAAACAGGAGAAAAGTGGCACAAAAACAGTTTTACCGGAAAAACAAATTTATGGTCACATAGTAAATTCCGAATTAAATGAGAGAGAGTTGACACGTGTCACGAGTTCAATTGAATTGAAGTTAGAGTTTTGAGGTGCCATGGGGTTCGCTTTTATTTTTCTTTTTTCCACCGTTTTACTATTTTACTTTACTTGAGAACCTCGGCCATGTGCGTATACTCTACACCATGTGCTAAATTTCCTATTAAATACACTTTTAAGAACGATTTTTTTTAATTGTGACTATGTTCCGAATTAGATTAAACTAATAATTAAAAATAAAATTATCTATCAAAACTTAGACATAAACAAATTTAGCATATATGTTTCATCGTGTGATGATCATATGACATGTTAATGAGCTTTAAAACTAAGAAAGAAATATACGGATATGAGATGGAATAAGATCTATATTGAATTTGTGAACATATATTAGATTTAATTTGAAATCCGAGAATGTTACATTATTCAATAAGCTTGCTATAATTTCATTAATGTGTCATGTAATCTCACATGATGAGAGAGACATATTAATTTTGTTAAAAGTAATATTTAGCATACAAAATGATACCAAAACAAGTTGAGTCAAATAATCAAACGTTTTAAATTCTGTTTGAGGTTTCAAGTTCGACACAGTATCAACGGTTGAAATAAAATTTATAAATTATCCAGAAAAATTAAGAAAAAGAGTGGGGTGGGAGTATGGGTCACAGTCATGGACCCAGTTTGTCTCCTTGGAAGTGGATCTTCGCACGTTACGAATTGTACATTTCAGTTCTTCAACAATCAACACAACACAGTGACCCAAATACATGAAAGAGAAGCTCCACCAAAAACCCATCTTCCTGTAACACTCCTAACGCGTCTTTTGAGCTGATTTCCGAGCTGCCATGGCGGTTTCGGTTTCGACCCACCTCTAGACTTTCGATTTCAAGACAGACCCACCAAAAAAGAAACAAACTTTTGTTCTGTAAATGGTAATTGTATTCAGATTTATGAGCTAGACGAGGACGCAAATGTTCGGGCACAGAGTTGCAGAAGCTTCATCAATGTAGTTGGATATGGAGAAGAAGCTGCGAAATTGGGGGTGAGATTGGTCTAAAGGTTCGAGATTTGATGATTTTGTTAAGTTCTGGCTCTGACCCATGAAAAATTTCCACTGGTTTAAGCCAATTGCCAACAATGGCAAGTTGGAGAGGAGGCTCTCGCTCGGAGAGTACAAACGGGCCGTGTCATGGTCCAAGTACTTGGTGTCCTCCGGAGCGGCCATTAAAGGTGAGGGAGAGGAGGAATGGAGTGCAGATATGTCCCAATTGTTGATTGGGAACAAATTTGCTTCAGGGAGGCACAGCAGGATCTATAGAGGGATATATAAGCAGAGAGATGTGGCTATCAAGATGATGAGCCAGCCAGAGGAGGATGAGAACTTGGCTATGGAGCTTGAGAAGCATTTCACCTCTGAAGTTGCATTGCTGTTCCGGCTTTGCCACCCGAACATCATCACTGTAAGGCCCTCATTGTTGGTATCTTCAAATATTTGATGTAGTGTGTGTCAATTGCTAGATTAGCTTGTGATTTTCATTGGTGATCTTGCTTGGTGGAGTCTTTTTGGTGAAAGGGTTTATAAATTCATCTTCAATTTTTCTATAAATGTTAATGTATCTCAGATTAAAAGATTGTAAGGTTTGTGGTCGCTTGATATACAAGTTGGGCTATCCACCTATCGGCTTAAGCTTTTGGGTTGGAGTTAAGTTTAACATGATATCAGAGCTTGGTACGGTTCGTTTGGTTTGGTTTGGGCCTAGTGTCCCGTCTTTGTTACCTCCCTTCTTTGTCATGTGCACTTTTGGGTTGGAGTTAAGTTAACAATAAATCTGCAGTTCTAAACTTGTTTTTAGCTGACTGATTGATTACTGTCTTGTTGATCTATTACTCTTCTGCTTCTTTGATAAGGAGGGTTTTGGTCCTTGCTGCCGGTGGCTGCGATCAAACTTGCCGTGCATAGTATTTGGTTTTCTAGTTAACTTTTTTGACCCTTGTGAGAACTTTGTTTGATCTACAAATTCTAACATCATCTGGTGTTGCTAATTCTTAGAAACGAGAAAGATGAGGAAATTAGTCAGTTAATTTCTATTGTGCAGTAAACAATAATTTACTTGAAGCAAAAGGTTCACCATATTCCTTCTCCCCAACCATGTTCGAATTTTTTCTACTTGTTCGGTTTATATGTTTATAAGTTTACCATTTGTTGTTTTTCATTTTATCAGGTTTTTCTTTTTTCAATTTTATCTTCATTGTAATGAATGTGGTTCATTTTGCATTAGGCCGGTAAGAGAAGTGGGAGAGAAGATCATAGTTTTTATGAGTTTGTTCTGTCTACAATTAAATGAAGAATGATTTTAGATTTTATACCGTGAATAGAAAATTATAGATATAGTGGATATATAGTAATTTATTTTTATGTTATGCTTTTGATTGTGTAGATTTCATCATACATTGCATCTCTAGTTAATCTTAAATTCAGCCACTCTCTGTTGCTTTGGCTCTTTTCTTGGCAGCTTGATGTAGGGCTTACTTCAGCCAGTCATTATTTACTTGATTTGCTTCTCATTTGCGTGAGGGAATAAAGGTCTTATAAGAAATCTACTCACAATGAAAATGGTAACAGTCTTTCACTGTTCTCCCCGACCAACGTGTAAGGTAGAAATATTAAGTTGCTCAAGAGTCTTCATAAAATGATGCGGTATATCTATATATGTCATTGTTTAACAATGGACCGCATGTGCCTCAATAGGGTCTTGGATATATGCTCCTTTGCTTGGGCTTAATCTCAATTTATGACTTAATCCTGGAATAAAGATTTGAATTTGGATGCATAGTACGTATAAGAGCTCTTAGCTATCTTTGAAATGTCATGGTTGATCATTTATTCCATATTAAATCTTGGGTCTGGTGTTTGAGGCAGTGACATTAAATCTACCTTTTGAAATTGCATACAATCCAATGGTGTGGAATCATGACAAACAGACAATTATCAATAAATGTTTAGGAGCTACATCTTAGTACGTAGGGTACGATTTTTCGTTGACACGATTTATTTCCCTTTTTATTGATGCAGTTTGTTGCAGCTTGCAAGAAACCTCCTGTATTTTGTATAATCACTGAATATTTAGCTGGAGGCTCATTAAAGAAATATCTCCATCAGCAGGAACCACATTCAGTTCCGCTTGACCTAGTTCTGAGATTAGCTCTTGACATTGCTCACGGGATGCAATATCTTCATTCCCAAGGAATACTTCACAGAGATCTCAAATCAGAGAATCTACTGCTCGGAGGAGATATGTCTGTAAAGGTAGCAGATTTTGGTATTTCATGCTTAGAATCTCAATGTGGTAGTGCAAAAGGATTCACGGGAACCTACCGTTGGATGGCACCTGAAATGATAAAAGAAAAACACCACACAAAGAAAGTTGACGTCTACAGTTTTGGAATCGTCCTATGGGAGCTTTTAACTGCATTGACACCATTTGACAACATGACACCAGAACAGGCTGCTTTTGCAGTCTCGCAGAAGGTATCTCCATTCCTTTATGGGTTATGCATTTTCTTTTTTCAAATAAATATGAATCTATCAGTAGTTTTCGTTCACGTGTATAGGGCTTAAATAAGACATCTGCTTGCTCCAATATGATGGGTTGAGCCGCTGAAGAGATTACATTCTAAAATCTAAATTAGGCAAGAATTAGTTAGATCTTGAAATGTTCGGGCCAAATCTATCACAAGCAGCACAATTATTAAAAAAATACAAGAAAGAGAGTAGGATAGTAGAATGGAATATTATGTGCATACCATTGCTCCAAAGAAGCTCTAGTGACGTGTACATGTATACTTTCCGTCAATAAATTGCTTGTTTTATTATGATTATCGATTCAGCATATCTGTTCATGGTTCTTTAGGCTATTTGCTTGGTTTGATCACGAGTATGTGGATCCTGTTTCCGGATCTTAGGGTCCATATTCTTGTGGAATAATATTTACGAGGGCATAAGCCTTGATTAAAATGAGGTTTCTCCATGGAAAGCAAAATTCATTAGTTTCCTAGATTCTAACTTTCCGCCGGATCTTTATCTGCAGAATGCAAGACCGCCATTGCCCTCTGCATGCCCCGTGGCCTTTAGTCATCTTATAATCCGATGCTGGTCAAGTAATCCAGACAGACGACCACATTTCAACGAGATTGTTCAGATTTTGGAAAGTTATTCAGAGTGCCTTGAGCAGGATCCCGAGTTTTTCTTGCACTACGAACCTCCTCGCAGCCATAGTATCCTGCGATGTTTGCCAAAATGTATTGTTGGCCATATGTCCACGTCTAGGAACTCTTCGTAACTCATGTCCGATGCTCAGTGTACCATATTCTTTCCTTTTTCTGGTTTGGGGTTAAAATGTTCAACTAGGTAGGAATCCCGTGCGGCGCACGGGAAGTATAATATCGAAAATGAATAATAGTATTTATACGAATTACGATTAATCATAGTAGTGTACGGTAATGGATTGTAACTCGTAACAAATGGATGATTAGTATCTTCTTTGTCCACTTTTGGTTTGGGAAAACTTAAAATGTTGAATACAACATATAAATAGGTAAGACGCAGTATGTTCATCGATAGTAACACCAAAATAAATTGTAGAGTCGAATGAAACAATTTTAATTTAAAAGTAGTATTATCTCCGTTTTAAAATAATTGTCATGGTTGAGATTCATTTTTGTCCCATAATATTTTGTTTCATTTGTTTTAAAAAGCTAGTTATGCATGAATTATTAATAACGTCTCTATAGTAGGTTAATTAGTGTCTATTGAGTTTGTTAAAACACACGTTCATGAAGATGGAAGAATAAATATACAACATTAATTACTTCTCCATAATTTTTCTCAATATAGATTATTGGACACGTATTTTGAGATGAGACGGTGTTATAATACTTTTGCTTGGGTCATCAATGTGCGTAGTCATCCCGTCCGTTGCATGAGTAGTAGAGTTCTGAAACGAAAATAGTGTTGTTTTCACTTTTTTTTTTTGAGCTCGTGTTGTTTTCACTTTAGTAAAAAATAAAAAATTCCCACAAACACGGGTGATGATATACTTAAATCAATCACCTACTATTTGATGGATTTTACTTTATATGCTCCCTCGAAAGAAAAAAGGGTAATTGCACACAAGTTACATCCTAATTTCCGAGTTAACTCTTTTGATCAAGTGAGAATAGTGGGTTTGTGAATTAGCAAATACAATTACCATCTCCGCATGTTAATCAGATAAGTTTCAAATGAATATAACAAAAGTTTAGAATTAGCAAATACAATTACCACTTGAGCTTAATTATGGCAGCTACTGTGAACAAAACATTTCTCTATCTCAGAGCTGAGAGAGAGGTTTGAATGATAATAAAAGAATAAAAAGGGAAGAAAAGCAAGAATAATACTACAATCATATAACCTTCTTGATCATTTAGTGTAAGTGATATATACAATTTGAAATGAGATAGATGTTAGGCAACTATACCATGAAAAGCAACATGAAGTATGGAGGTTTTTCTGACCAAAAGATATCTGGAAGCTAGGCTCGCAACGTAGAAGTTTTCTTCCACTTAACACTATAGTCTTTAATTATGTACTCCATAAACCTTTCACATTCTCATGCGTTCAAGATCAAATGCATCTGATTACTTAAGTGTAATGAATCAGGTACATAAATTCACAATGTTTGATTTAGAAAATTATATATATATATGTGTGTGTGTGTGTGTGGAGTGGAGCATAAAATGAATGCAAGTTATCTCACTGCAGTTATTTATTTCTCCAAACCTTGAATCATACATAAAAAGTCTCAAAGCTTCTTAACTGTTCCATACATAACCATTGAACATACCATCAAAAGTTTCTAAGGACATGAAAACTTCTATCCTCTGACCTGAACTCACTTGTCAAAAAATCAACACACCAACTTGTTTCCGATCAATAATACTGTTACCATTAAAATGAATGTGTAGAAAAAAAAAATTGCAATTGTGATGATTAGAAAAGAGAAAACTGAAAGAAAAAAAGCTACCATTAAAATGGATGTGTAGAAAAAAAATATTGCAATTATACTGATTAGAAAAGAGAAAACTGAAAGTAGAAAGAAAACTGTAATTTTCGTGGGAATGAGAAAAAACCATTTTTTGCAGTTGAGACTTGAGTGGGGTTAGATATAGATGAATGTGGTAGTTACGGTAGAAATGGTTTCTTTGTTAGATAATAGTGGGAAAAGAGACAATTACTAAAATCATTAAGAAAATCAATGAATTTTATTCAACAATTACTATAAATGAAATAAAAATTGTCTAAAAATCTAGAAAATGACATGTGGCAGTTTTGTTACTGCTTTATATATAGTAATAGATTTATAAAACGTAAATTGATAATATACAAACACTTTACATCTCATTGAAACACCTATAGAAATTAATGAAGTCTATTTCGTTGGCATTGTCGTGGAGCACTGCCTGCAGCATATAAGGTCATACTTTCTAATTAGCCCATGGGAATTGATTGCCACAAACACCGCTGACAAAACAACAACATCACAATTAGTAAACAAAATTTACAGAAAAGAGAAATACAATAGATCATTTATACTATACAAATGCATATTTCTAAAACGTAAATTTCATGAAGTTGAGTATACTATGTTTATTTGGTTGAAGAGAATCCAAACTATTAAATTCTCCATTTGCAGTTTGATGGACTCAAAATATAATAGAAAAGATGAAGATAATTAGATAATAAAATTCAAAAGGTTATCAATTATCTTAGAAATTGAAAGTAGTTTATATCCATGGTTAAAGTTTGATTTATCATCAATTTAATTTTAAATTAAATAGTGCATGATCTAATCTATATTTCAAATTATATAAATAATTAAATAATTAAATAAAATTAATTAACATATGTCAAAAACTTATAGCGCCGTTTATCACACAAATAGTGTGTGACTTTCCTATTATATATATATATATATTAAATTTTATTACTATTTTCACTCAAAATTGTACTAAGTCCAATTTTATAAAATTCGAATCTACAATCTCTTACTGATAAATGTGTGTCTCAATCAAAAAGTCACCCCTAAAAGATAATTCCCCTTAGTTTTTTTTTTCAGTGTCTCATCTAAATCAATTGTTGTTTCATTGCTTGAGCTTTTTGGATAAACCAAACAAAAAAAATGCAAATTGGCTTAGTTTAGTGACGTGATGATTTTTATAATTTGACAATGAAAAGAAAACAGGTATATATCCATAAATTAATTATATTTTCCTACGTGGAATCCATTTTCATAGAGTCAAGTGCATTTTGGTCAACAAAGCTGGCTACACTCTGCTGGGTATGGATTATTGGACACGTTTTTATTCTATTTTTCAGTGGAAATTATAATTATTAATTATTAATAAAACTCTTTTTCTTTTCAACTTTTTTTTTTTATAAGAAACCAAAAAAAAAATCATAAAATAATTGTGCAAAATATGAGCTGATTTATAATATTTCCGCAAAAAAAAAAGAAAAAAAGTAGTGAGGTGAGTGATTAATTAGTGAGCCATTAATTATCAATGAAGATTAACATAATTAACCCAACTTAACTTTCCATCACGTGCATCTAATTTCTCTCACGAATCATTTGAGTTTTGATATGCTAAAACTGAAAAGTGTCACAGCTGAGCTGACACTAAAGTGCTGATAATAATTATTTAATTAAAATTTTAAATACTGTAAATAAAAATCCTTTTTGATGGTGACATTACTTATGCCTTTTAAAAATATATTATAATCAGTAAATAGTTTATTTGTGCATATTATAATCACCTGATTTTACAAACAAAAATTTAAGCAGAATAGTTGGTATTAAAATCAAAGAAAACCCCAATAAAATGAGAATGATTGCATGTTCTGGTGTTGATATGATTTGCAAGGAAATAAAGAAAGAATCAAATTTAGAAAGCTTCAGTTCCTGAAAATTACTGTACAAAACACTCAAGTACTTAGAAACTACTACACTGCAATCAAAAGTCCTAATAAAGCTATTCTACACACACAAACTATTTTTTTTTATTTTATTTTGTCTTTTAAGCTATTTTGATGTTTGCTCTATTACTAAAATAAGAAATTATTTATGTGTGAATATTAATAAGTTATTTTACGGAAATGTACTTATTTTAATTAATCATCATTCAAAATTAGCAGAGACAAAATATTAGGAGGGGACGAAGATCTGATCCAAAAATCAAGAACTAACGAAAACTTTGAGGACCTAGTTAAAACATCAACAACTCCGTTCGTAGGCTATCTAATAAAATTAAACTCAATATGTAAAAACTGGGCAGCTAACATGCCTATATCGAAAATAATCAAACCAAATACACTGAAATTTATCACCCCTCTAGTCTGGATTGCATTAATCGCTTCTTGTGCTTCTGATTCGATGGTAATCACAAGTAAACCACAATCCCAAACTCATTGAATTGCTTCTTGAATGACTTAAAATTCCGCCTTCTCATGAGTTTAAAATCTCTTTTGTTATATAGTGTATATAAGCAATCACGAGAATAAATAATAAATATGTATAAGTTTTTATTATATATTTCTTTATCCAAAAAGAGTGTCTAAAATTATTTTATTTTAAACAAGAGAGTTTTTTTTTAAAAAATAGTTATGCAAAAAACATACACATAATATACTAACTTATTTGTAATTTCTAATTTCCATAAAAAGAAGAAAATCACTTTTACGGTTTTACCTAACAAAATAGAAAGTACAATATTAACAAACATCAACATAAATGATAAGGTTTGTAATGAAATGATCCGTACTTATTATCACTTTTTATATAAAAGTCCAATTCTTTTTTCTCTACTTTTATTTTCATTTTTATAAATGAAGTGGAAAATAGAAAATATAATACAGTAGTTACTGAGAAACATCCTGCAATTGCCAAAATTCAACATGAAAACGACCTTACAAAACAAACATACAAATCGGCTAACGTGCTGTTCTTGTTATTGGCCAAATTTTTGTAACCATCCCTTTATATATAGTTCTATTACCATCTCCCAACAATAACAATAAAAAATCAAGAGTTTGGTCACCCATATTTAATTATTCAACATTTCGTTAGTAAAATGTCACCTCTATCCCATTACCATTTAAGACATTAGCCTGTGCGCATCGTCACATATTTTCTTCGCATGTAACATTGACGTCTACGTAAAGGAGGCGACAATAAGTAAAAGTTGATAGATGATTATCGTTAAAATGCATAAAATGACAACTTAAAGTAAGTAAACTCTTTTAAAATGTTGATTTTCTGTAAGATCTTAATGTCTTCAATAAGATTTTGGCATTTTTTATGGAGGAAGAATAACACGTAAATTACCTTCTTACTATTATAAGAATGCAGATTAAACAATCTAATATGTCGATAAGGTTTGTTATAATACTTTATATTATTCAATTAATACATGTGTTGATTATAATGTATTATGATCAACATTGAAAATCTTATGAGAGCTTATGTAAAGATTGATTTTACTAAGTTGTTTCTCAAATACTTTGGGTCTATTTCAATCATTTTAATGATTGATGCATCTTTACAGTTGCTTTTATTTTAACTAGTGTTACATGAAACTCAATTTTACGAGACAACTCTTTATACCTTCTAAGAGCTTTTACCATCTTTGGACTGTTCTATAGTATTGTTACAAACAAGGCCTTAAGTAAAGACGGAAACAAACCATCTATTTATCCAATGTGAGATATTAGCACCCACTTCAATACTAGTACTCTCTCTCACGTGTCGGTGAGCTCGACACGTGCACAATCGGGAGCCTTATAAATCAGCAGTCTCCTTCATGTGTAGGTATTTTTCTTCCACGCGTGGGCCGCTGCAGGCATATCCATCTGCAAGCGGACCGAATACCACATGGGGTCAATATAAACGGACCACTTTCGGACTAAGCCCATGATCAAAACCTGCTTTAATACCATCTATTTATCCGATGTGGGATATTATCACCCACTTCAACATAACGATTCGTGAAATTAGGTTATTAGTATATTGCAATGACATTAATTGTATGACTAATAAACTTTAATTTCTCTCCTTACTTGTAGCTCCTAGAAAACATTTTCTATACATACACAGCAAAATCCAAGCGATTCCACTCGAGGGGACGAGAGATTCCCGGAGAACCAAGCGTGGGCTTATTAATCAAATCTCTAATATATATTAAATCTTAATCTCAATTAATTAGCATTAAATAATCCACTTTACGTGCAAGACAACTCAGCACCCCCATTATTTTACCATTAAAATACTCACCACCTAAATTTCTGAGCACCAAAATTCAGAATATTTTAAGAAAACACTTTTGATGTTTCCTAAAATAATATTTTCGTTTTTTATTATTTATAAAAAATGAGCTCACAACAGTACAAATAGAGACAGCCCTTAGCGGTTGCTATCGATAAGGACGCCTAAAAAAGAGCCAAGAAATGGACGGCCCAGATGGAGTTTTTGACGAGGATCAGAGGAATTGGGACCGTTGATTTTTTAACTGATCAGCTTTCGGACACAAAAAGGACAGGTCCATGGAGTCCATGCCGAGACAGTGGAACCCATAATATCATGTCTTTTTCACGGAACTGACAGATGTACCCTTGGCTTACATGGGACGAGGATGGTACTGTTTGTGACTGACGAGGGGTGTTTCGTCATTTCGGAGGGAGAATCAATAATGGTTGTGTGTGTTGGTGATGGTACCTGCACCTGAGGTAACATCAGCTGGGGACCACTTTCACTTTCTTACCATATATAGTAAAAGAAATACATTAATTATCTGATTGGTTGCTTTTTTTGAAATATTTTTTCCTTATTAACATTATAAAATACAAAAAACTATTTCTTTTTTTTTCTTTTTCAAATATTTTTAAAACCACCGTCAATTTCTTTTTAGCAACCATGGTTCAATGTTTATATTTTTTCTAATTATTTTTAGGAAAAATTACGCATTCTATCCATCAACTATACACCTTTTAATTCTGGTTAATCTCAACTATTGAAACTAACTATTTATTATTTTGAACTATGCCAAACTTTTTTCCGTCCAAATTTTTCGTTAAAGTTAACGAAATATTTCATTTATCAAGTCATGTGCCTAGCACATGACCAATTTTATTTTTTTTAATTCCAAAATTACCCTTGGGATAATTACACATACCACCCCTCAACTATGCTGTGTTTTTATTTAGTCAGAGGGTAGAATGGTCATTTCAACACATTTGATGGAAAAATGGATGAAAATTTGAATGTGTAAAAGTTTAGCATAGTTCAGAGTAGTAAATAGTTAGTTTCAATAGTTGACGGTAGTCAAAGTTAAAAAGTGTATAGTTGAAAGGTGATATTTGTAATTATCCCTTATTTTTACGTATCGATTGGACACAAATTTAACACGTATTAGTTTGATTAATTTGTTAGTTTTATCGTTACTGCTAACTTATCGGGTGTCATCGGTTCCATAACATAAGATGATGATGTGGCCAATGAGATGGAATTATTGTGAATAGTGGAATAGCTTTGGACCGTTCATGTGTAATATGACAGAACTGGTAATATGCAATAATAATTGCAATAATGGTTAAATTCAAGTAATAATATTATTAAAAATCAAATCAAAATCATAGTAGAAATACTACTAATATTTATAATCATTTCAAATATCTTCCAATTTAATGTCCATTATTAAAGTTGTTACGTATGACAACATAAAAAGTTGTACACACACTAATAATTAACTCAAGCTTGCACACTATAAGTGATTTTTGTATGTTGAGTTATGAGAGGCGATATATGTTCTCTTAGTTACGGGATATTTTTGGAGTAGGTTTGTTGGTGACACGAAATAATTAATTAAATTATTTTGAAATAAAGATATATTTTGAATTTACTAAATTATTTTTAACTATATTAAATATGAAAATATAGTATTTATAAACGTATTCTCCAAATGTAAACTAACCCATATCAAATACGAATCAATGCACAATTGATCGACTTTATCATCTTGACGATCGACCTTTTATATTTTTTTTTTATCAGCGAAAGATACTATATTAAAAATTCCCAAGAAGGGAAAAAGAAACAAGTACATACTCCAAAGAAAGCAAATAAAAATAGCTCACAAACAATGGAAAAACAAAACACAACTGAAAAAATGAGCTACTGAAGGAATGATGGGCGAAGACCAATCAAACCGTCTGAGGTTTACTCTGATTGTTCATAACCCAGAGTTCTTTGATAAGCTGATCTTCCGGACCTTGACTAACCAAACCAAGAGTCTTGCAATAATTCAAAGTACGATAAGCCTCAACTACGCTTGAGGGATGCATCTCTGAAAAGTCCGGGGCAGGAGGAGGAGGCTCCTGAGGAGGGCCGATGCTGGGCTTGGAAATAGCTGCGATATTGTGAAAAGCTGATTTGGAGGCCCGCAAAACACCACGAGATTTAGACCGAGCGAGAATCTTGGAGGAAAAAGGACCTGGATATGACAAAAATTGTTTTTTGAATTTTAATGGGTAAGGTTTGGCTAAGGGAAAGGGTGAAGAGGACGGGATCCCAGAATGATTTGAAAGGGGGATAATTTTGGAGACCGGTGGGATGGAGAGAAAAGAAGGAAGATGAGAAATTTTTTTAACCTGGGGAAGGGAAGTCTGAATAGGTTTGATGGTACTCACTGTATCCTCCGAGTCAGCAACCCAAGAAGCTTCACCAAAGTTGGAACCTGGAGAGAGGCAACGGGTAGAGGAGTTTTGGACGATTGGGATTTGATCACTCGGCCACTCGTGAAAGCTGACCGTGTTTGAGAAATCATCAAAAGTGATGAGAGCATTGGAATTAAAGGGTTCCAATCTATGAGTATGAATTAATAATAAAGCTCTTTGCAAAAGGAATCCGGATTGGGTGACCGGATGCACGAGCTGAAGAGAACTGCCTTTGTCCGCACAAAGATGATCAAACGTGTCACTGCTCCATAACTTAGGAGGCAAGCCCTGAATAGAAACCCAACAAAATCGACCACCACGCTGAAAAAAAGGACTGTTAGGGATGAAGTGAAAGAACCACCTTTGAAGCCAAGCCCAAGAAGTGATTTCCATAGCCTTGAGAGCGTCTTCGTTCATAAAGGAGATCAACCTTTTATATCATATAAGCATTATGAATCGATATCTCATATGAACATAATAACATTAAGTAAACTTAATTAACTAGAACAATCAAATTTATAAAGTAAAAACATTTATATATAAACTCAAGGTCGATCCATATCAAATATGTGTCAATCATATAACACATTCAAATCTCCTTTTTCTTCAATTATTGTTACTGAACTTCCGTCTTAGTATTCAAATTCTTATAATACTTCACAAAATACAATGATAAATAAGTAAATTTATCTTCATCACTCATCTCTTGTGAGAGCTGCAAGATATTGGCAACTCTTACGACAATCCCGACTATAACAAGATAGCATATGCAAGTTGCTCAACAACCAAACATTTACAAACGGTTTCAACTATAGACGTTCTTACATTACGGTAGTGGCTGAAGGAGGTAATTAAGTAGTGCAACCAAACATGTCCTATATATGTATGTTTGAAGATCCTTTGTTTAAATTATCACTTCATTTAATGAAAATTCCAAATTTAAGACAAGTAACATTAAACAAGTCCATTTGTCCAAAAAAAAAGGGTTGATCCACACATGTGTGCTATTGCATGTAAATGACATGTACGCACACGTGTCAACGTTCTATTGGGTGTGAGTGTTACTGTTCACGGATGCAGAGGGTGTTGTGTGTTACTATTCATAGATGGACGGCTGAGACGCAGCCACGTTAGCACACATGTA
>JAYMSZ010001457.1:0-14310 GCA_036897665.1 Pelargonium citronellum | reverse complement strand
AACGGAATTATTGGACGGAAAGATGTTTGGTATAGTTCAGGGTATCCAAAAGTTAAATTCAAAAGTTGAAGGTATACAGAATTAAAAGACGTATAGTTGAAAGTAGGTACGTGTAATTACCCCTAATACTTATGTTATCAATAATATCTTTATAAACTAGTCAATCAAATAATTAATATATTAACAATGAATGGAGTGAGTGGACCAGGACGGGTCATGATCCTGCATCGCTGTCTCTTTCCTTATCTGTCCACTTAGCCGGCTCTCATCTATCGCCACGTGGACGATCCTAGTTCATGTCGGCTAGCGGCGGGACCCACTCTACAGCTCTTCTAATTCTACCATTGCCGACGTGTGCGTCTCCGATACGCTCCTCTAAACTCCAACACAACAATAATTAAATATTCGATCCCAATTATTAAAAAAAAGAAATAAATAAAAAAATACGCGACATTTCTCGTAGTCGACAACTCGTCAAAGAGTCCAGTCCACCGTATCTATATTCTCCTTTTCCACTCTCGCTCCACAGTTTCTTCTCCGGCGGAGGAGGAGCAGAGAGAGAGCAAGAATCCGGTGGTGGAGAGTTGTGGATTGGGGCAAAAATGGATCCGCCGTCGTTGAAATCGGTGGGGAGCACGGGATCGGAGAGCAGCGGGGACGACAGAGGCATTTTTGAGTATTTCGGGTGGGTGTATCATATCGGAACCAATTCGATCGGGCACGAGTATTGCCATCTCCGCTTCCTGTTCATTCGAGGCAAGTACGTCGAGATGTACAAGCGCGATCCTCACGAGAACCCCGGCATTGTACGATTCCTACTCTTTACTTGTCTTTTACTTCACGGTTTTTCGATTATTTGTTTGTGAAGATTGTTAATGAGGTACTGGACTGATGTAGATTAAATTTATGTTTGCTTGTGAAATAGATTTTGGATGATGATGTAGATTGAATTTATGTTTGGTTGTGATGATTGAAGTTGAGTGGGGAGTGGAAAATGAGGAGGTGTAGTTTGGAGGTAGGGTGAGATTTAGCTATTAGGTTGAGGTAGCCAGGATTTGGATCTAGAGTCCTTGTAGAGGAAGTTATTAGGAAGCTGATCTTGGGGTTTAGATTCTGTTAGAACTTCTATTGGGTTCTAGTAACTGGAAAGAGACAACACAAGCATGGAGGGTAAAATAGAGAAGATCAAGGTCTCAAATTTGTGTGCTTTCAGAAAATAAATAACGAAAGACCGACTAAGAGTAAAGAGTCAAACCTGGAGTAGACTTGAAGACCAGTAACAATTAACAATACGCACGTGGACTGTGATTTTCTGACTATAGAACGTCTGAAGAAGTACACCAACTAGGACTAGGAGATGCAACATTCTGGTGCAATGAGTCCAAAGGCCATCACAGGAAGATGGCAATATGTAAGGTGAATGCTAACTTAGAGAAGGAAAAAGATAAGAACCTTGTAGAGTAGAGATAAAATAAAATAGATGCCTCACTGACTATGCATTAATTTTTTGTAGTATGCATCTACCAGATATAGCTAACTATCCTGAGATAAGTCCTCAATCTCTTAGCCTTATCTCATAATTGCAATGAAATCCACCTATGGCTGCACTTCGGTTCTTCAAATCAGACATGCTAGAAAGGAATCCTCCTTATTAGCACTTCTCATTGCAAATGTATAGTTTGAATTCTTTTGAACCCAAAGCTGTTAGTTTACAAAATAAGTACCCAAAGACTACTTAAAATTTTCTAGTTACCTTGAAGTCCATCACTTTACTACTACAAATTTACAACCATCTTCTTTTGCTAGTGAGTTCTAATTAGATGTTGTACGGAACTTTTCACATGATTATTAGTGGCGATTCACCTTCTCGTATTTAGGTCCATGTGACTGTGTATTATTATCATGCTCTAGAATGTTTTATATTGCTAATATGCTGTATTTAGCCACTTATGTGAGAAAACTCTTCATTTGACTTGCATGATATACTGGTTTGCCTAAAGGGTGCTATAAATTGGGATACATGTTTCAAAGACTCAAGTTGAATGCATGGTTTCACTACCATTCCTAATGCTAGAGTATTTATTATTCTTCAACTAATGCTTATAATCAATTGCAACCTTTTGTTGATCCAGAAACCCATTAGAAAGGGTGTCATAGGGCCAACTTTTATGGTCGAGGAGCTAGGACGTCGGAAGGTGAATGAAGGGGTAAGGCCACGTCGTATCTGTCTTTAGCAGATGTAAAGGTCTTAAATCTTATTTTAGAACTGTTTTCATTATATTAATTTTGTCTTGAACTATTATAAAGCAGCTTTTGTTTATTCTTCTATAAAAAAAATAGGTAAATGGCTTACGGATTACATTTTTTTGAGCTTTAGCTTGATTTACAGAAACTATTTTTATGCTGGAGTACTCATTTTGTTCTCCTTGTAGGATATTTATGTTATACGCTTTTACAATCGGTTGGATGAGACGAAAAAGGGAGAAGTAAGTTGTAATTTTTATATAGTTTAGTTTTGAATTTTTGACTACTTCATTAATTAGGAGTTAGTCGCTTTTATGGAATCAGGTATCTCATATTTTTTCCTGTTGCAATTTTGAAGAGGTGATATCGGTTTTTTTTATCTATGTTTCACTCATTCCAACAGGTTAAACCCATTTTTGTGGTAATATTATGCAAATTTGAGTTAGTCTTTTTAGGGTTAAAGGAATTTCGAATTACCAATGATGTTAGGAATATGTCTGGTCCTGTCTAGTCTCACTAATTTGTGAACGTTAAATAAAGTGATACTTCTACGGACCCTGAAAAGGATTACTATACTTTTCATGTTTGCATCACCTTTGACCTAAAGGCCCAACTAACATTCACCTTACAGATTCACCAGCTTTTCCTTTTATATTTATCATCAAAGGCAAATAGTTCTCATTAGTCATTACTGTGAATTATTTTAGTTGAGATAGCAGAAATAACTGAACCGAAGGCATCTAGACAAACGCCTCAGTCAATTATATCTCTGTTTTTAAATTTGTAAAACTCACTTAGCACTGTAATGATGGTAATTATTTTCTACTATTTTCTGCCCTTCTTAATCGAAGCAATGACTGCACTATCTTGAAAAACCTTATGATGAAACTTGGGAATTGGAAATGATTCTTTGAACTTTATGTAGGCCCTTGTACTGCTTTGTGCTATTCCTTATGAAACAACAGTCAGTAGATTAGGCTGAAAAGACAGTGATGATATAATCTAACCTGGGTTTCCCTTTACAAAAAATGCATTGTTCAGTAGAGGAGCAATGAACATCAATATTGGCATTGTATACGTAGTTACGTACTGAACAAATGTGACATAAAAAGCAATTTTTAGTAGAGTAAATAATCATCCTTTCATTAGATTTTTTATACTTATGACCCATAAATGGCTTTTGTAAATTAGTTTTGGACCATTGTAGGTACTGAACAAATTTCCTTCCCGACTTCTTTCAGCTCTTAATTTGATTTGAATGTTTTTTTTAAAGTGGCATTTGAGTTTCCTTTTGCCGTATGGCAAAAAAAAGTTAATTAAATTCTTTTTTGCTTCAAGATCGCTTGTGCTACCGCTGGAGAAGCCCGAAAATGGATGGAGGCATTTGATCAAGCCAAGCAACAGGTACAGGGAAATCAACTATAGAACCAACATCATCAATAAAGTACTATTATCGCTGATAAAAAAAAAAAAAACTGTAGAACCAACGCCAAGTAACACATGTAATTTTTATAGATCGTAGGGTTTAACATCCATGTAATAGAAATTCTATAAACAAGAAAAGACAATCACTTGAAGGCAGTTTTTTACATATTTATGGACGCTATTCCAAATCTATAAAAGTGTAGGGTTCTTTTGGAACCAAATAATACTGAATTTAATGGTTCTTTGTTACACTTATATTACTGGCAATCTCTTTACAGGCCGAGTTTGATATTTCAAGTGGGAATAGTGCCAGAGACAAACTGAGCATGGAGGCTGAGTATGTTTACTCTTTATGGATTGATAACATGCTTGAATAAGTGGATGCTTATAGCTAGACCTCTGTAATTAGCATTTTATGCATTTTACATGACTCAAGGCACTTTCTGATCACAGTGTTTAGTGTTATCAACTTTCTGTAGTTCAATAGATCTTTTCTTTTTCTCCTTTCTCAATTTAATTCTTGATTTTCTCATGACCCTGTTCCATCATGTCAGTTGCAGAACTAATTAAGTCTAAGTTGCACATTGACAAAATATCACTGCTTTTACTGAAGTGGAGCAAACATGTGATAACCCCAATGGATTATAATGGTTTTAACCGAGAAGATGACTTTTCTCTAGAGATACTTATCCAGAACCAATATCTATCATGCTTCTAAGATTTGTCCAAAAGTCACTAAATTTAGAACTCCCTTGTTTTTACTAAATAATGATGTAGACATCTCTCCTGAATAATATAATAGAAATACAACTGAGTGCTGACCGGATTTGAAACACCCTAGTTTCTTCATACTTGGGCCACGTGAATAAGAATTCTTGCTCAGATCAATATTTATTTGTTATGGGGTCTCTTTCAATAATTTACTTGCCTATGTCTTTTACATGCTATTGACTTTTTATGGGCTCATAAAAAGGTTCATTTGAGGTCTTTTACTTCATTGATTTGATTCCTTGCATACCTTGACATATGATGATGATGTTTATTCTTGATTATTTTTTGTTTCCTAGATATTTACTTGTTTCTTTATGGTAGGATCAATTTGGATGGACATCGACCTAGAGTGAGGCGGTATGCTCACGGATTAAGAAAGCTTATAAGGATTGGGCATGGTAAGGTGATAAACTCATGGTATGATAAATGCTGTTTATATTGTTCATCTATTCAGGTTCTTAAAAGACATCGGCGGTGACTGGTCAGTAATCACCTATTTAGTTGAAGTATCCAAGAAAACTTATGTAGGATATATATACTAGATGTAGTACTTGATAGTGCTCTATCTACTTTGACATCAAATGTTGACATGTACAATTGTTTATCTGTTGGATTTCTTATGAGTTATAATCCATTGTTATCCAATCAAGACAGTCAAGCTCAGCCTGTCTTTTACAGTAAACTAATAGTTAGTTTGGTCTTTTCATCCGTCTTATTATTTGCAGGCCCAGAAATGCTTCTGCGTCAATCCTCAAACTTGGCTGTTAGTGGTAAGCAAGATGGTTTCTTTGATAGGGATGATGGAGATGCAATTGAAGCACATCTATGGAAATGTGTTCGTACTATCAATGGTACTTTACTTGAGACTTTTCTGTATTGGTGTATATGAAAGATATTGGTAGGTTAAACTTTTGGGATTTGTATATATATGTATATTCATGTGGTTATTTTGTCTTCTAATTTTAGGACTCTCGAAAGTGTAACCTTTCAATATGTTGTTTAGCACAATACTGATAGCAACCTCAAAGAAAACAAGAAAAAACATAGTAACCTCAAAGATTCAAAACCTAGTAACATGTAGGAGCGTTGTAAATAAATTTATGTTCTAAGAGAATATAGAAGCTTACATTTTACACAACCAAAAAAGCATAAATCTGTGCGGAGTAATTATTGTTTGTTTCATACATTTTCTGCAAAATGTTTGCTTGCATTGAACGAACATAACAGTAACATGATTTTAAAACTCCTAATTAATTAAAAAAATGTTTTGAATAACAAACTAGGATTGAAAATAAGAATACTGCTCCCTCTGTCCCAAAATGAGTGCCTTGTTTTTCTAAAATTTGTCCTACAATGAGTGTTCTCTTTCCCTGTTAGAAAGTTAGTTATAAATGAATTGCCAATAATATACCTATAATAAGTTAGTAAGAACCTACTGAGTTTGTTCCAACAAATGCACAGATGATCTCCCGAGTGAAACCTAAAAATCTGTCAAATTACCGAAGTACCTCTTGAAACAGATTTGATTGTTTTTGCAAGCTAAAATTAGTGCAATAAATGTTATTTTCAGGGTAAACAATATTATCTACAGTCTCCATTGTTCCTTTTTAATTAATAATACTTCACAATTAATTTATCGATCAAAGTCATCCTTTGCAGATAACAAAAATTAAGATAGTGCTTGACTTTAGTGTTGAAAGAGATAAGGTTTCGGTGCATATGTGTGTTCATTTTGCAGACACATGGTGTTACTGTCACACGGTTAGTTTAACGTTTTTAGGAGAGGCAATTTGCTTAGCTGATAGATCATTGAGCAAAGGTATCATCATGACATTTTTTGCATTCCTTTCTCCACTCTTATGCCTTTTGTTCTTTATTGTTTTTTCCAGGTGTAAGAATCCTTGAAGACGTGTCTGATCTCAAGGTATCTCATCAGGACTCTTATGCAACATGAAACTTTTATGGTTCCTATATTTTTTATGGGATAAATTGTCATGGAACTTTACCAGATTTAGTTTTCATGCTGCATTTTCTTTTTTGATATAATGCTTGTACATCGAGGAAATTATATACTTTTCTTAGTAAGCTGTAGGAAAACACAACCTTTTACTCGTAAAAGGTGATTTGGAAGATACAAAAAAATTGCATAAAATCTAGCGGTTTGTAGGTGATAGTCTGACGTGACTTGGTATGAGAAATCAAAGCAAAAATGTGAGGTAGATTCAAAATTCTCCATAGATGGAGGTTCAATAAGGCAGAGCAATTAAAGGACAATTTCCAGAAAAAAGAGAGGAAAAGACAAATCTTCTATGGGGCTCATACAAAGATTACATAAAAACAGCCATCCATCCTTTCGAATATCTACTAAAGATAATTCCCTAAATAGACCTGAAGCATAGCCCATAGAAATGTAAGGACGACCCTAGCCCACTAGCAGTTAGCAGACAGTGTATGTTTAACTTCAAGAAATACATTGTTTCATGTAAAACACATATGCATATGTTTGCTATATAGCTTTTTTAACGGTCGTGACTAAAATTTTCTTTTTCTGGAACAAAGTAAAACAACTTTGTGAAATAGATTCAGAGTCTACTTTAATAATTTTGTATTCTTTTTAGAATGGTAAAGGTGCTCTTGTGAAGTCTGTTGGTGTTGTCGATGCAAGTGCAGATGCAGTGTTTGATGTGATTTTAAACCTTAATCCACAACAAAGATACGAGTACGTCCTCAATCTTTTTCTGCAGTTCTCTTACATGGCTATGTAAATTCAATATCTCTAATAATTATTTTCACAGGTGGGATATGTTGACAGGTGACTTAGAGTTGGTAGACTCTTATGATGGGCATTATGATGTTGTTTATGGGACGTATGATCGTAGATATCTTACTCGGTAATGTTCAACAGGGGCTACCTATTTTGCTTTTTTATGTTGGTGGATTTTCACTTTCATTGTAATAGAAATATTCCCTTTACCACATAAATTGTCGTTTGTTTCAGTCGATATCTTGTGTGTCTATAGATTGTCACCTGGTCAGACATATCTGTGGCCTTATGAGGTTGGGTTTCAGCTGCACTGTCATTAACTGCTTCATGTTTTGGATGATATGCAGTCTAATCAGTTTGTGGTTATTTAACAATCAGGATATAAGAATTGTTTTACTGGATTATTGTTTTAAGTTTTGAAGTATTGTTCTGTTGTTAATGTTTCTTTAGAAGTTGTTAATTGTTGAACTTTACTTGATACTTCTCATGGGAAATATTGCTAACGACCCAAAATATGGATACTTGAGGCTTTATTTGGATATTTGACGAACTAGAATTTTATTTCTTTGGATATTGTAAGGACTTGAATTCTATTTCTTTGTATACTAAACATATGATAATTTTATTTAACTGGATTCTGTAAGTAACAGAAGAAATAAATCTATAGGAAACTTCCTTTCTTTCTTACTGCAATTTACCGTTCATTTTTCTTGTTCTTTACAAGATGCAAACAGAAGGTAAGTTCCCACTCTCAAAATGAAAACAAACTCCGCATGGGGTGTCACCTTTTCTAATTTTGGTCCTCAAAAACAATATTTTGAAAAAGTTCCATGAAAAGCTAGAAATCACAAGATTGGTGTTTGCTACGGATGTCCAACTGGTGTGGTTTCTACTTGCTATATTTGTAGTGAACTAGCTATTAATCAGCCGAAAAACAATAAATAGCTTTAGATTTTCTAAGTTCCTTAATCTCTAATCCTACTTTAAACGAGAAACATGCATTGCTAGTCTTCCTTCAATGCCTCCTGAAAGTGCTTCATAATCTAAAGATTGTATCCAAATCATGTACAACATCCAGATCTTGCACTTATAGTAGTTCTATCAGGTTCTTTATTTACTAAAGATGTTCAGAACTCCATATTGTTTCTTTTATTATTACCCAGTATGAGTTTCATAGCTGATACTCTCTCAGGTGGCAATCCAAGAAAGATTTTGTCTTCTCTAGGCAGTGGTTTCGTGGGCAAGATGGAGCATACAGTAAGAAAACATGATCCTTTAATCTTTGTTCATTGCAATTACTTGTTCTCATTCTGGGACATTTTATACTTGTTGCTAGCTAGAATTCTGATAATCTGTGTAAGACATATCTGTACAACTTCCTAATAACACTGAATGGTGAGCTAGGGTTAGTGTAACTAGTATTTTTTTTGCATGTGTAACTATATATGGTAGCTTTCCTGTCACGTGACAATATATTTTACTTGTACAATACATTATATTATCATTTATCGACCTAAAGGTCCTACACATCTTGACTTGAACTAAACCTGCTGACCTGTCATTTAGCTATGTTATATTTGTGGGAAATTAAACATGCTGTTTGTCTTTGTACTTGTTTGACCTATCTAATGCACTCATTCCTGCAGCAATATTGCAGCTTCCAGCCATACATAAGAAGTGTCCTCCGAAGTCAGGATATCGACGTACAAAAATTACTCGTAAGAGATTTCTATGTCCTTGTATTTTAATATCAAACAAATAGAGAGAGATGTGTCGTGTAATGTACAGATGGTCCAGATGGAACACTTAGATTTTTTTCCCCTTTGCACTTCATGCTTCAGAAGGTCAAGATGTAGTTTATGGTAGCTTTGATATACATGATGAATTGCTAGTTGACCATTTGTATATGGAATTTTCTCTGCCTTCCTTGAATAACTTCTTTATTTCTCTTTGTTTCAATTGTAGCATCGACTTGGGAGATTAGGAATTTGAACTCATCCATGGGTTCAAATGATGCAAAATGTCTTGTGACACAAATGTTAGAAATACGCTCATCAAGCTGGCATAAATGGAAGCAAGATAGCTGTTCAAAGTTTCAAAATTCTATTCATTATTCATTATTGTGCCAAGTGGCAGGTGATAAATTTATCCTTCTCTCTCTCTCTCTCTCTCTCTCTCTCCCTCCCTGATGTTGAACCCAAATGGTAATGTGAGACCATTGAATAGGTTGTCCAAACTCCTCACCAGTCAGATCTGTATTGTGTGTTAAAATCTATTGCCCATTTAGGACTTCTTGACATATGGTTGAGGCTTGTATTGCAAAGACCAGTCTTTCTCTGCTCTCTGGTCTGATACCTGCCATAAAACGGGAATCAATTTCACTAATACCACATCATATTTTTCTTAAAGATATATCTTGTTAAACTTGTACTGTGCCCCTATATTAAATCTAATCAGAGCCAAAGTGATCTCAACACCAACGGTATGACTAAATGGTGCATTATACGGAGCAGTTTTAGTCTATCATAGCGAGAGAACACCTCAAATTCCATTTTTTTGAGGGGTCAAGTTCTATCTCTTAAGGGGACAAAACAGAAGGAAAAGAAGTCTAGATTAGAAGAAATTTCATGTTCTTATTCTGGCCGATCATGCTTATATTCATAAAAGCCGCATACATGTTACTTGTTAGACGTTTGCAAAAATTATATACAAGCAACACTTAATTAGTGCCTTAACTGTAAATCTTATTTCAAGGTTTATGCTTTAGTGTATCCCTTCCTTTTTCATTTATGTGTTACACTTTGTATATACTTCCCTAAGGGTTTTTAATTGAGAGGAGGGGCACTTAAATGCTATTTCCACTATTAAGTGGTTAGAACATCCAAGACTGCATGCTGATAAAAAAACATCCAAGATAGCATGTGCTTTTGGCAAAATGACTGATGAGGTTCCCTACTACATGGTATATTCTCAGATTTATATTAAAGGTTACAGCTTGCTACTCATCCTGCAAGTGTGCTTTCCAAATTGTTGATCTTATGTCTGTCTCAATATCCATGAAAAAATTAGCCACTAAACTTATCTTGGTTAATGAACTGAGTGTCAAATTATTATTAATGTTGTTGCTGTTCGAAGATTATGATTTCAATACATGTAACTTTAAAAGGTTTAGATGCCCATGTCATCGCCATCTGCCCCATCTTGCTCTGGTCGTCTTTGTCTTTGAATCATCTCAATTAATTATGAATGACAGTTATGTACCTGCTTCATTATTGTCCAGGTCTGAAGGAATATGTTGGTGCAAATCCAGGATTGAACTGTAAATCTTCCATCACAGTTGTCCATTCTAAAACTTCTGTAGTGTCTGCCACCAATGACGAATCTGATTCAGAAATGCAGGATGAGTTTTACGATGCAATTGCTGATGACTCGTCATCATCTTCTGATGAAGAAAGTGACTCTGATGATGACAAGAAGGTTCTACCTTTTCTGCTTTCTTTATATTGAAAACAAAGTCTTACATCTGACCTTTTATCAAAACAACTCAAGCATTTGAAACCTTTTGCTGAAATAGGAAATGAAAGTGAAGTTGAAGAATGTTTCATGGGCTCTCACAACCCTTGCATTGAAGAGAAAATCAGGTCCTTGCATTGCTTTACTATTTACTGAGAGGATGAACAAATCAGTTGCACATTTATCCATTATAGTTCTTTATGTTTCTGTATAACTTTTGTGCTCCATCGAATTTATTAAATTAGGTTTCAACCACAAAAGGTTTTTGATGTGGTGGGGTATTACTGTATAGATTCTATCAGCTGGTTCTAATTGAGACATGACCTTCAAAACAAAGTCTTTGAGTATTTTTATATCTATGTGCCAACTGGAAAATAATTGAGTTAATTCTTTTCTATACTTCATAAAGCTGCTGAATATTTTATTCTAAAAAAATTATCTGTGTGGTGTCGGCAATCATATTATTTAGTTCTTGCTTTGTTTTTAACATTTTTAACTATCTTATTGCCTGCTTTTTGTAGTAAAAGAAGCTTTAATTTGGCGAGACTTTCTGCCAGAAGAATTTTGTTAAATGACAAGACTTCTATATATATATATATATATATCTGATATTCTTTAGTACTGGGCCATTCTACATGCAGCCACAAATGGAGATAAGGAATTAGATACTGTTGCAGCACCTATCATTCTCAACCCAGATGAGTTTCATGGATCCATGCCCCAAGGAAAAGCTGACAAAGACTCAAACTGTTGGACTTCTCCAACTGGTCTGGGATTCATGATTAGAGGAAAGACTTACTTAAAAGATAACTGTAAGGTGAATTTCTCACCTGAATCGTCTTTACACAGTGCCTGGACCATTTGAAGTATGTTCTGTATTTTGTTAATTGACTATGCATGTTTAGATTTTGCTATGTTGTATAGACATATATCTTATCTTTTTGTTTGTGTTCTTCTTCATACATTTTGTACAAAGGAAATGGACCATTAATCCATTGTATTGTTAATCTGCATATCCATTTCATTTGATGTACAACAAGTGTTGGTGGCACTCTATTCTGGTAGGGTTTCAAATAGTTTATTCTCAGTGCACACCTAGAGAGAGTTTTACCTGCAATTTGCAGATTGTCAGCATTCTGTGGTTTAGCTTAGTATTCATTCAAATGTCGGGCAAGGTGCAAAATGCAAATATATTGGGATCTAGAGCAAGCAATTATGAAACAGAAGTTGAAGTACCAGCCATGGAGATTTAATCCTGTGTGTGTTGAACTCTGTAATTTCCTTGGTATGTGGACACAGCCACAGACTTGCACTGATGCTCTGGCTCTGACAGAAAAGGATTTTTCTTTCTGATCTGGTCCAGCATGGTTTTCTTGCCTTTTGTTGTACATAGCATTACATATATTCGTTCTTTGCTCATATATTATTGTGCGGTTAGGTGCATGTATTGTATTTCTTCTATTGTTTCTGAAATATCAGATTTGTTAGTTTTTGGAATTTTTATAAAGTGAAGCTATAAACAAATTTCAGGTAATGGGAGGCGATCCTCTTCTCAAGCTCATAGCAGTTGATTGGTTTAAAGTTGACAAAACTGCAGACAGGGTTGCTCTTCATCCCAAGTGCCTTGTTCAGGTAGAAATGTATTTCCAATTTTACTATGTTTAGATAACATAATCAAGAAAATTGTGCTTTGCTGGTTCTGTAGAAAATCATCTGTTATTTATTTATTTATTTTTTTGATAAGCAAGCGTAACAACCGAAACTCGAACCTGAGACCTCAAGAGAAGCAAGTGCCTTAAGCCACTTGCTCTGATGATGATTGTTATCTAGAAAGTAGTTGCTTGGTATAAATTGTACGACTCAGAAAATACCATCTAATAAGAGCATAGTCGATAAGTTTCATGGCAAATTTGTGAAACAAATAAGTGGACATTGAGGTAGACCTCTTTAAAAAGCATGGAGAAATGACATTTACCTTCACCATTTAAGATTACAAGCCCAATCAGCATTAGAACAGGGTGAACCTACCCAACAAAACAATTGTAAGTACAACAAACACAAACTGAAAACATAGTAACGAAATCGTGCTATCATGTAAATGGACACACTGCAAGTAATAAACTGAAGATACATATCTCAGCTACCAATCTGGTTTAGTTCCACTCCTTTTGGGAAGGAGAAAACAATGAAACAGCTTGTGATACCAATTTAGCAAGCTTTAATCCATCAATAATTTGAATACTGGATGTGCGGAAAAATCATGAAAATGCTTAAGCAGTTCTCAGAAAGCTATGATTTGATAACTATCTGAAATTATTTATTCATATACCGACGTTTCCAATTTGACTACCATACCATAGATTCTGGGTAACTTAGCCCATGCAACACTTACCATAAAAAAGTTCAACCATTTGACACATTAACCTAATTTGGCCCACAAAAACCATCCATGACCCATATTAAAATCATTTGAAGCAGGAACCTAATATGATCCTTATACCTGTCAATCAGTGGTGTCATCACAACCAAAATCGATGAATCACTTCAAGCAATTCACCATTAACACATTTCTTGCCAGTTACCATCAACACCAACTGTTGACCCATCATTACTTACAATTAGGGTCTGGAAGTAATAAAACAAAACTACGATGAGTTTGATGGATCGCATACTTATTTATGATGCCGACTAAATGGAGTAAATAAATAACTGCTACACCTCCTTCAAATCAATCAATTTCAAAGGTTCAAAATCATGCAACGACGAATTAATTATATAAAGTCAGTTTAAACTCGAACAGAAAAGCTAAATAACATATCATCAACTGAAAATGCAGAGAGGGAGGGAGAGAAAAATACATTGAAGATGAGGTCTTTGTTGTCGGAAATGAGAGCAAGGCCTCCTCTGAAATGCACGGTCCAAACGAGGACCAGAGCGGCGGCGAGCACTCCGATCACTCTAACGAAGAGAAAGATCGGGAATCGAATCACAGGAACCGCCATTTCTAGGGATCAACAACAAGGCGCCGATTGTGCAGAGAGAGATAGAGGCTAGGGTTTTCAGTTCTGTGCGAGAGAGATCAATTTTCAATAAATTAGTTGTTGTTTGTGATTGTGCCTTGCTCGGAATCGGAGCAAGGAGTGAAATTTATCTTTCTTCTTCTTCTTCCTCCTCTTTTGATAGGTGGGGTCAAAGTCTTCCCTCACTGCCACGTAATCTCATAGTCCACGTAACAGGAGAGAGGAAAAACAGTTAATTCAGGATTATTATAGATACTTTCTAGAAAATAAAAATTAGACCACTACTAAGCACTACCACATTTTCTAAAAACAGTCCTAAATTAGCTTTCAATGTTAAATAGTTTCATTTTGTCAAAACTTTGTAAAAATAGATAGGATTAAAAGCAATTTTGGCATCCAAACTTTTGAGTAAATTCACGTTTAGTCCTCAAACTTTTATTATATCAGAGTTAGTACCTAAACTTTTATTTTGTACCTAATTGAGTGCCCACTGTCAATGTCTGTAAGTTTCTCCGTAATTAACCAATGCTGATGTGGATAAAGGGATGATTACATGGCAAAAACGCGCTAATT
>JAYMSZ010001456.1:0-14311 GCA_036897665.1 Pelargonium citronellum | reverse complement strand
CTTAGAAGAGCTCTCGGGTAACCGAGGAAGGTGGCACACGCTGTGTGACACTCCCTCCCAGGTAGTTGAGAATGTTCCTAAGCCTTGGAAGAAATCTCATGTACACAAGGGAGGTGGCAAACCTCCTATGCCTAGGAGGACACATCATGTGACACCCCCCTCAGGTAGTCATGAACACTCCTGAGCCTCAAAAAAGCTCTTGGGTTCCCCAAGGAAGGTGGCACGTACCATGTACCTTGGGGGACATGTGGTGTGACAACCTCAGATAGACAAGAGCACTAATAAAAATTTTAACAGCTCTCAAGTACCCGAAATCCCCTCTCAAGCCTTAGGATGGCTCTCATGTACATGAAGGCTCTCAAAAGCATTTGCCACCCCCAAAGGACTCCTCCATGCACCAAAGCAATATCAAACATGAAAGGGTCACACGTTGTGTACCTTATAAGACACGTCTTGCATGTTCTAACTGTACACTATTTGATAAATTCAAGATCCAACGAGATATACAAGGCTATTAGTCAATTCCACCATCCCAAAGTGTCATGGCTATAGGGAGTTAGCCACCGAACTTTGATCTAACTCACACTATGCCCTATTGGTAAGTGTAGAGCACCGACTAGTGGAGAATCTTTGGCTTGGTATGCTGAAGGCACTAGTTGTCGTTGGTTACCAAAGGGCTACTATACTAGATAAACAAAGAGAGCTCCCTCAAAAGAATCTAAGACATTTTGACATCGCCATGACCTCTAGTCAATTATAATTCATGATGACATCATCACTACTGCGAGTATCATATCCCTTCATGCAATAGAGAGGGTTACACAATCCTTACATCCTCTCTACATTTCTCGTAGTGCTCTACGTTTCACTTGGCAAATACTTGCACGCCCAAGGCATATTCCAACACACACTAGTTTTCACTTATCGCATTTGATTATCTATCTACAAAGTCCATGTTTGACGGATTTTGAGCTCTAGATCCGATAACGTGAACAAGAAGACAAAAGAAGCAGTTTCTAAGAGTTGCCCAAGTCAAAAAGGAGAATCTCACAATAAAATATTTCACTTTAACCATCACATAGATGATCATAAATCATTAAAGCTTCAATAAATAAACTAGTAGCTTAAAAAAATATAAATAAATTAGTAACAAGAAAAATGTATATAACAATATATTGATAAAGCGTATACCGTAATTCCTCCCATATAGACAAAGACATAAGATGACGTTGGATATAGTCTGACACATTATTAACATCCTTTTTGAACATTTCAGCTGACACTTCAAGAGCATCTCTTATGGTTGATACATCATTTCGAGATGTTGCACGAGTAATTGCCGTTTTAAGCTGATATGCATAAATGAGATTTTCAGAAATTAAAAAAATATATAAAGATCAATGACAAATGAAAAAGAGTATGAGAGCAATCAGTATTGATGGAACATAAAAACTAGTCCATGGTATCCAAAATATAAAAATGGACAAGACTACTTAATTTTGATACCAGTATATGAATAAGTTCAAACTAATCATGATAAACTCTACGTTAACTGATATCCCGTCGAAACTTCAATTAAGTCACATACCAATTCTTTCACAGCAATGAACTGTTCATCAGTCAATTGACAGTGCCAGCCCTGACAACATAAATCCAAAAAGAGTTAGCATAAAGCCACGCGCCACGCATAAGTACATAGAAGTAGATAATGATTTTAAAGTAGCATACTGAATGTATGTGCTCCCTTATACATTCAATAAACCCACTACCACCAATCCCCTCCGCATCAGACTCAATCAAAGCTGCAAAGCCAATATACAATTAGCTCTTAATTAGTGGGACATTTATAATTACGAAATCTATTGAAGTTCCAATGGATAAACAGTGGTCATATCATAGAAGCATACCAAGGATTGTGCCATATTCAAATGATGAAAGTGGATCTTCAGTTGTTTCCAATTTCAGAAGGCGCAGCCACAAGCCCTGTTTGACATCAAAGTAAACCTCAACCTTTGAAACATGAATTGCAACAAACATGTACAAACCTAGTTGTGTGTGTGTTTGATGATGGTTAAACTTGACTCAAACCTAAAAGCTTAAGTTGAAAGGTGAAGGGCTCAACTAATATTTTAAGACGTGACTAACTTCACATTTTCGATGTGCGATTCTCTTAACACTCCCCCTCACGTGTAGGTTGGATAAGAGAGATGGACTCTCACATGGATAGGTGCAATGAAGTCGGAAGTATTACTTAATTTTCCTCTTCACCTGCAGGCCAGATGAGAGAGAACATACCTCATGTGGATAGGTGGACTTAAGTTGGAAGTATCACTTAACACTTCTCTCACGTGCAAGACAGATAAGAGATAACTGGCATCACGTGGATAGGTGGGCTTAAGATGGGAGGCAAGGCAAATGGGTCACTAGACCCAAACAAACAAGCTCTAATATCATGTTAAACTAGACTTCAACCAAGTTTATGCTAAAAGGTGGAGGGCCCAACTAGTAGTTCAAGTGGTGACTGATTTCACATTCTTTCGATGTGACAATGATATACAGTCAAACCACTTTCTCAAAACTAAGTTGGGGAGGGCTCTTTTTACAACTATTTCAGATCCTCTACTTGTGTTCCTTTTCCATCCCTTCTATCTAGGCTAGAGTTGGCAATTTGGGCCACGGATGATGTGTGGGTTCGGGGTAGAAAGCAATGACCCTAACCAACCTTTAGGAGGCTCAGGTTGCCTATGGCAGGTCCGGGCCCGGGTTTGGCATCCCACCATTTTATGACCGCCCAATTTAAAGTTTGAACGCAATTTTTTCAATTTAACTTTTAACAGTGGAAGCTTTCTGTATGTACTCAATCTCTATCATAAACTAACTCAAAAAGGAACCACCGTTAAATTTCCAAAGAATCAAAACACCATAACTAAAACTCATTTCCAATCATTTCTCAAATCAAAACATTCAAACCCACCAAATCACAGCCATTGAACCCAAAATCACATGCAAAATCAATTACAACATAACCAAAACCCATTTCCAATAATTCCTCAAATCAAAACACTCACACCCATCAAATCACAACCACTGAACGTAAAATAACTTGCAAAATCAATTACAAACTAAACTTTGAAGGAATTAGCAAGAACAATCAAAACATATGTATTTTTCTCAATTTCTCAACAAACAAAGAACAAATCCATAACCCACAAAACTTCAACTCAAATTTCAAATAATAAAGGAACAAAGGAGAATATAAGTAGATCAAAGATAGACCCATTCTTCTCTGTTGTCTCTAGTTGTTTGTTGGGTTTTGAGTTCTGGTGTTAATTGTTGGAGACCGGAGTTGTGATTGCTGAAAAGAAATGATGGAAGGAGCTCTGTTTTCTCTGGTTTCACTTTTCAGAAACCCTAAGTTTAAAGAAGACAATAGAAACAGTGAAGGAAGAAATAAAACTTTTTAATTTTTTTCACAGGTACCTGTCAACTCGACGGGTTGACCCAACCCAACCCACCATTACACTCAACTGACCCAACCCGAAGAGTATTGGGATATGATATTGCGACTTGGACATGCTCATTTGTGGGTTAACCCGCAGGTCCAAACCCGAATTGTCAGCTCTAATCTAGGTCATATCAATTGTTAAGATAATCATATCTTCTCTTATTATTTATTTCCATGTTAACTTAGGTCTCCTCCTACTCTTGTTTCCCATAACTGAGCTCCCTCGCCGTTCCGCATGGGGTCATTTACTATGCATATGCCAAACCATCGTAGAAGGTTTTATTAAAGCAATAATAAATTTCATTAAAGGAAAAAAATAAGGGAGTGCACACAATAGATCCCAGAAAAAGTTATAGAGAGAGAGAGAGAGAGAGAGAGAGAGAGAGAGAGAGAGAGAGAGAGAGAGAGCGGGAGGAGGTGTAGCATACAACAAAACATAATGGATTTTCAGAAATAAAAGACTTGGCAACTCTAAATTAGAAATCTCACCAAATGATATTCCCTTTAACTGAAGTGCATTATATAGTTGTAATTGAAACAAGGTAAGGTAAAATAAATAGTTCAGAATATAAAGTATTTTATGTACTCGTCTCATTTCCTCCTAAATTGAGAATCAGAAATCGATTTGGGATAGAAAATGGAAAAGACTTAAGTATCCTTATTTTGGCAAAATTGAACCCTTGAGTGTCATGTCCAGCTAATGAATAAATTTAGTATTGAAATCTTATGGTCAAATTTGATTCAAATAAAAGAAAAGATAAAGAAATTACAGCATTAACAGATGACTTCAAACAAGATACCAAAAATATCCAAAGAATCATTCATAGAGAGAACCAAACTCGGCAATAGCATTGATTCACTGTAAGACTTCAATATTGATATCAATGGAGAAGCAAGTTTATGAACCACGTGGAGGAACGATGAGAAATGTAGGAGAAGAAAGTAAATTAGTACCTGCAGCTTAACCTTTATGTCCAAAACCATGCGCTCTCTTTCTGCCTGTAAAACAGCATCAACTTGAATTACTATGAATTTACGGTTCAGACACACACCTAATGGTGTATCATAACAATGTAATAATGCAAAAGAACTTACAGCTCTCTCCATCGGACTGAGACTATCAACTTTGGAATCTTTACTCATAAGCACAGAAGGTGAACTGATACAGAAAGAATAAAACTATAAGAACTGTACAGCTATGTTTGAAACATAGAACATTTGAGTACTTATGTACGTGTAATCGTGTATAACAGAAATAGATGTCAGCACTTGGAAGTTGCAAACATTCTCAAATTTTTTGTATATAAATTTATAAACCTGCTTATTTATCATTAAGACTACCTAGGTGTGTGCTTTCCTGAGTGTTCAAAAGCACCACTAGCTGCTGAGAGAATCTGCTTCCTCTTCTCTTCTTGCTCGTCCGTTCTTATGTTCAAAGGAAACCTATCATAAGTATATTTAGCACCCGATCCTGGGAAACACATGAAAATAGAATGTGAATAATGTTTAATTCTTTGTAGAGGTTGATGTATTATTGGGGGTTAAAAAGATTAAAAATTGTTCCAAAGAATTAACCTGATATTCCCACATCAGGATCAGATATAGTTATAATTTCAGGATCTAACAAAGGTGGGGGTAGAACTGAATAAGGATTTTGACCCCTGCCAATTGCATCTTGCAGCTTTTCAAGGAGATTATAATTTCTTTCATCAGACCCAACTCCTCTCTCCAGATAATCCAAGAAACCTTGAGTGTCTAAAAACTGCGCTATCTGTATAAGACCAAAAAAAAAAAAACAAGTACAGTGTCAAGTGATTAAAACGAAGAATGTTAGGGATGATAAAATAAAACAATAGGACCCTTAGATTAGAAGAACAATTTGTCCCATTGAATTTATTCCTTGTCCACAACTATTTATATTAACAGAGGGAAAAAAGGAGGAAAAAAATAGATAAATCCAACTAAACTGGCAATTAGAAAACCCTCAATATCACGAGTTATTAAATAAGATAATTTCTAAGACAATCATGACTTGAATGACATGGCATCACCATGGGTTCTGGCGGTCGGTTGGTTGACCGAGAGCGCATCTTCAGAAATGCTTGAGAGTTGAAGACTTGAGTTGCAGTATTTTCCTTTAAAAAATTTACAAAAGAAAATTAATATGGAATAATGATACGAACATTATAAAAAATACTAAGATAAATATTTCATACAACGAAATTGCGATAGCCACTTAAAATCGACGCAAAGAACCTCAAGAATATCAATCTGCACAAAAGAAAAAAATCAAACAAGAAGTAAATAACTAATAGAATGGAAAAAAAAAAGGATTAACATATTAATATCAAAAGAGATGGAAGCAAAGTGCCAAGAGAAAAGCAACCACAATATCAGAAACACCATAACCATTTCACAGCTTTAAGCTGTCAAAATATATCAACATTGACTGGCTTCAACAGTACTAAATAAGATATTGAAAATTTAAGTTGTAAACTCAGACAATTTAGCAGATGTGGATTTATCATTTATCAATACCATACTAGTGTACATAGATCCCAGTTGATATCATATTCAAGAGAGGAAATGTTTAATAGCAAAAATAAAATAAGCATCCAATTGATAACCAATCAATCAGTATCAAACAAGAAAGTAGTTTGGTTTCAAGTTATAAGATGCAGGACTTATAAAATCCCCTAAACGCACAATACCAAACTTATGTTTTAACACATATTCCAAATCTCCTGGCATGACTTCCTTCCTATTACTTAACTAAACCAAGAAACTTTCTCATATTGACATCTTATAATCCAGTCAACCACTACATTCCTATGTAAGTGATGTCTCGGTTGAGGCTTGAGGCCAGTAATCTGTGAGTCTGTGACTCATGGTATGGACACGAGTATCATCCTCCAATGAGGAAGAGTAACGCCCAGAAACGAAAATACCTAAAGCTCTTGCAAATTACCAGCATCACACACACACACACACAAACAAACAAACTTAAACATAAAGATGAATATGCAAATTTTTGTATACACACAACGATGAACATGCTCATATGTTTAATACATGAAAGAACATAGACATACAATACCTACAAGTAAGGATGTCATCCATTTATAGACTTGAATATCTATATAATATTCATCAAATATTCGGTGTATTATACAAGCTTACTGGACTAATTTGCAGCGCTAAATGTAGACCATGATTGTTCTAGCAAAAGTACATTGCAGACTATAATCGAACAAAGACACTTATGTCAAACAAACCTTCACAAATTTTACTCAAATGCAGATGAAACAAAATCAATTGGCTCTAGGAAAGTAACCAAGTACTTCATAAACATTGCACATGACTGTTACCTAAACTGAAGGTCGTGATCCTCTCCCCAAGGCTTGTTTACACCTTTAGGATATTGCTCAAATGTACCTAGTACACCAACTTTCATCTGATCAATCCCCACAACATTAGGATGTATAAGCTTTGTTATCTCATTACGCAGGGAACCTAATTCTGGCTCTGGAATAGAGGGTATTTCCTCTGAAGTGCTGATACGATTACACTCGAGGTCTACAACAACCACCTACAAGCAAAAAGCAAAGACATGAAATAAATAATAAATTCATGACTCCAAGTAAGCAACCTTATATTGAACTCCAATATTTCAATTGGATTTTCAACATGTAAGAAAACACAAATAGACAAGGAAACAAAAGCAAGGGAAAAGTTATCAATAAATCCATAAAAATACTATGGAACACATTAAATTATAATTGCTACTGCTTTTCTTTTTAGGATTAAAAAAGTAAAAAGTCACAATTTTAAGTAATTATCAACTTTTAATGCAGCCCAGCATTGCTACTACACTCCAAGTTCAGGATTGAAACATTTTAGCTACAGAATGAATGGGATTTATACAATAAATCTGTACAAATACTATTGAACACATTAATATTATAATTGCTACAGTTATTCTTTTTAGGATTTAAAAATTAGACATCACAGTTTAAGTAATTATCAACATAAAATGCAGCCCAACAATGCTAACTCCGAGTTCGGGATTGAGACATTCAACTACAGTTTGAATGGGATCTAATATTGAGCGTGCAATAATGGGCATTACTTGAAACAATGCAATTATCAGTGGAATATAATGTAATGTGTTAAATTTTACTCCAACTCAAAAACTTCAGTTCTTAAGTGGACAGCTCGACTAGCATATCAAATGGTCATTAACTTCATATTCTTCTAATGTGGGATACTTTCAACACTCCCCCTCATATGCATCCAAAAAGCATAATCAGCCCTGCATGGGGACCAGGAATTAACAGGGAAACTGTACAAATAGGTCGCAAAGACACAAGATCAAACCAGCTCTCAATTTAGCTGTAAATACATTATCATTCCAGTCAGTTTTATTTTTCTTTCTTTTTTATCAGTGTAAGTGAATTCTAATACATGTCATATCCATCCCCTAACGATAATTATTATTATCCTTATTTTGATAAACAAGCGTGACAACCGAGGCTCGAACCTGAGACCTCAAAAGAAACAAGTGCCTTAAGCCACTTGCCCCGTTGATGGTTATTCCCTAAAAATAATTATTACCATGTTAAAATTGTAACATAGGTGGATACGGATAATAGAGAAATAGCAAGATAAGGAGATGAAAGGAGGGAGGAGAGGAATAAAATTAAGGCAAAGAGGGGGAAACAATAGGAGATAAGAAGGGGGCAAAAAAGATAAATGTAAAAATAACTCAATAGTATATTCTTCATTCGATCAAAAGCTAATGATAAATATATATATCAAATGCACTTTTTAAGTGTGTGTTCGCTCCGGATTAGGATAAATAATTACATTCTTAATGATAAAACAATGAAAAATAGTGATTTGTGGAATATGATTGATGATGCACAACAAGATGGTCCTCTTCCCAATATGTTGCTCTTCGTTTGCCCCCAGTCTCAAGCACATATGGCGACAAAAAGGGAGGAAACCCGACGAGCTACCTCTAACAATCAAGTCAATACATTGATTACATACCATGGGGGAAGACAAATATATGAATAGTGAGGGAACAATTACTCTCTTGCCTATTATTGACTAGGTGTTTATAAGACTTCCTAATGAAGCATTCCCCCGATAGTCACAGGAGGATTGTCGAGGTTTGTCCCCTTCCCCTATAGGGGTGATTGGGCGTTCTGGGCCCTATGATCCGGGCCCTTCATTCTTTCCAAGCTTCGTCACTCAAGTAAGTCAGTCAATATAGTACCCAGAACTTTGGGTATAACAATGATAAAGCTTTGTTTGATTGAATGGATTATGGCAATGAGGGAAGAAGTCTCAAATGGACTGTCAAAGTTAAATGAGCGGGTTTCAGGGTTTGAGAAAGTTAATATTCAAGAAAAAAGATCTATGTCATTTTGCCAACATCTTTGGATGAATGAGTTAAATTTAATGTAAATGCCTAAATAGAGCAACAAAAAGAAAGTTGGGTTCAAAAGGAATTGGTGGGGTGTTATTCAATTTTAATGGGAGGTGGTTTGTGTGTTCTCAGAAAATATTAGGTCACCTTATTAGAATTTTGCTGAGTTGAGGACCATCTTAAAGGTGTTGGAATTATTTTAGGCATGCGAATATGGATGTTATGGTAAATTAGTAGTGAAAAGTGACTCAAAGATGGCGATGTCATGGATTATTAAGTCCTCACAAGTACCATCAAAGTAATAGAAGTGTTTCAAGAAGACTAAAGAATTAAGAAATGAAATTTGTGGACTGTAGGTGGTCTAGGCTTGGAGGGAAGTAAATTTTTTGGCCGATCTTCGAGTAAATTATGATGCCTTAAGGCCTCAGCCTCTAGTTTGATGGTTCTATAACTTAAAAATGTTTGGGGTCTGAGTCTCTTAGAGAGGAGGGTTAGAAAACACGACGAAATAATTGTCTTTACCGTCTTTGTGGGTTTTGCTTTGGATTCGTTAAATTTCTATCTCAGCTAATGTAGCTTTCTCATAGAGCTTGTCTTTTCGTTTCCTCCACGGAGGGGTATATGTAGGTCTTGTATTAATGGAGACATTCTTGCAGGTCTAGAGCTTTCTTCCCCTTGGTCCTTTGTTTCACTAGATGCAATGAAGTCTTTATGTAGAAAAATAAAATAATCTTAGTATTTATAGAGAACATAAACAATAAAATCAAGAAATCTTAACGCAAACTCTAAAACATTAAATAGGGAATAAAATCCAAACTAAGCAAATTTCCAAATACATGAACTTCATCCATCTCAATTATATCTTGAATTAAGGAGGGACATTATGATTCTTTTGATCCAACATACTTCTCTAACCCAAAAATAAGAGCTGACTTGCAATGATTATCAATGACTTGTCTATTTTTACTTGCTCATAAACTCTTGAATTCACTTTTTGCCTCCCTTGTGTGTTTATATGGGTGCATTCACATATAAATGCATATGTACAGTACCAAGACAACCCAAATTAAGATTGGAAGGCAGTCCTTCCCTTTACTTTGCTAGTACTAGATATGCCCATGATCTTTTGACTAGAGATGCTTAAGCTACAATGAAGGTGGTCTAGGATATTAGTTTCAGTGTTACGCAGTGCATGGTCCTTGCCATGGAATACTGTGGTGCGGCGAATTCAAGAAGGTGTGCCTTTCTTGCGCCATTTGGTGAGGCGCACAGCAGGGCACTGCACAAATATGGTGCGGCATTCAAATTGGAATGTACTTCCGTTTTTTTTTTCCCTAATTTAAAGCCTGTGGGCTTTATTAGATATTAGGGTTATAAATACAGGAAACTACAACTAAAATCACTAAAGGAAATAATCATGCAGTAAATACATGCCTGGCAGCACTTTAGACTGTTTGCCTTTCAAACCTTCAATTTTGAATTATTCTTCATCCACAATTACAAGATCACAGAAATAGCAGCCATTGGAGAGCATTCCAATAACAAAACAGCAGTCATTGAAGAGGAAAATGATGTATCGCGCTATAAACCTTTTGATGATGAGGATGGAAATAACGATTCTCTACTTGAAGGGGATGTATACTATGATATTTAGATTTAATACTCTACTTTTGGTTTTAGATCTCTAGCGTAAGAATGATGACTATAAAAAGTTAGAATCATCAATTTCATCCTTCCACTCATTTATATGACTTTTTAGTACAGTAATTGTCTATATATATAGAGAGAGAGAGTACATTAGGGCGCCTTATTTTCAAAAGGCGTGCACCATGGGCCGTGGCTCTAGCATTGTGCGCCATAAATAACATTGATAGTTCTATGATTTGCTATAGCATTAGAGGCTTCTCAGCACCAAGCCATGTATGAGACACCTAAACCAATAATGCAGTTCAGTTTTGTCTAATATATAGAGCAAAGTATAAGTTGTTATGGTTCTCAATGTTCAACCATCTAAAATTCAGGATAGCCAAAATACTTGATCATGTGAAGTCATCTGATCTGTTTACAATGCAATATGTAAGGGGCCATCGTTTTGCAATAAGCTAACTGCATTCTGGTTACTGATCTGCAAACAGGCATGATGCAAATAATCATACCTCGTAGTTTTCTGTACAATTTAACAAAACTCTTAATTAACCACAAACATGGTTTTATATTCATCCTTTATTAGAAAAAATACCTTGTTCATGGATTATAATTGGGTGCTCAAGAAGTACAAAGAAGAGACCAAACAAGAAAGAAAACCAACTCATCACCCCTCACCTCTCTCATTAATTATCAGTAAAGTAATTGCTCTCCATCAACTAGATCATAGATTGAAGTTCTTTTTTCTTCATTGTGCTAGCAAATTCAAGTAATGAATACTACTAGCATGCTATGTCATTCAAGTTTTTTTAAAATTCTACTATTGAAATCAATAACTGCACACAAATTGAGCAAAGACAACTGGTATGAATTTCAGGGCTATGTCAGTACATACTACTAGCATGCTATCAATATGGTAAGAAAGAGTTAATTGTAAAAACATTGTCAGCTCATAATAAAGCATCCAATAAAAGTAACACAAACTATGGTAAGATAGTGCACCAACAGATAGCAAAACAAATAATAGCAAATGTATAAAATAAAAATAAAAATAAAAATAAAAATAAATAAAAAACAAAACAAATTGCTCATATATTTATGTAAAACAACTTACACCATCCAAAGCCAGATAGGAAGTATCAACACCAGAATAGAGACCCATCATGTATGGTGTAGGTGCGTCAATATAGTCTACTCCACTGAAAAATAGCAATGGAATGTAGACATGCTTCAGCAAAAGAAAGAAACATACACCGATTAGATGACTGCCTATCAGAACAATCATGTTTAGGGATCAACACAGCACTAATGGTTCGCATATTAAATGAATAACACATTTATGGCAATTCCTGACTAGAAAATAAGAAATAAACAAATCATAAAATAACACAATCTATTTAGACATGCATGTTATGGAAGCGATCTATTCCATGCTAATAATCAACTTATCTATATCTCACCTGCCACCGAAATGGATAAATTAAATGGCAAATTGCCTCAGATACAAGAGTTAACAGCGAAAACCTGCCCATGACAAAAATAAAAAACAATTAGCACAAAAGTTTTACATAAATAGATCAATAATCATAATGGCATGGTAAACCTAAATGCACTAAGATAAACACATGCGATTTGCATGTATTATTGTTTGACAGTCAGTAAATATATAATAGTGGTAGAAACAATAACAGTAATAATATTAAAGTTTCTAATACAAAAAAGAAACGAAAACCCACTATACATAGATTTGAAGTCTTTCTTTCTTTCTTTTAAATGATTTATTCTTAATTTTGTGAAAAAAGATGCTAGTCAGAAGACAAGTACAAAAAGGATTCATATTTTGCTTTCAAATAAAAATTAAATCATCAACTGTTTGAACTTTGAAGCAAGAACATACTTGTATGATCGAAGCAAGACTCTCCTTTCAAGCAACACAGCTGTGAAAAGTAGAATTAAGTTGTCAACATCCAAGCATTGTACCAGTGGCTGGAAGGATATCTGCAGGTAATGAAATAACAAACAGTATTCAGAAGATAAGGTCGATTTCAACAGATACAACATTATTACGTAAATTATTAAAAGAAGTAACATTGTAAGATAGAGAAAGAAGATTTGGAGGGACATACGTCAGCATGGGGGAGACCCTCCTTTGGTGGAGACTCTACACAAAGCAAGCTATTCTCTATAGAAAACAAGACTCTATCCTTTCCAGGAGTAGGCAGTGGTACATTGGACACCGTATAAGCTATAACATCCCATAGTGGCTTGCTGAAATTGTTGTAGACTAAGAACATCAGACGCAGTAGAAACTAATAACATATTTTCCCCCCACAAAAAGAAAAACATTAAATAAAAATCAATATTTAGTTATTAATGAAAGGATTTGCATCTTCATAGAAGCAACAAGTTTTTCAAAAATATTAGTTTTTGAAAGAACAGTATTATGAAGAAAGTTTTGCAGAAATCAAACTAAGATAGCGTTTGGATTAAAAAATTGGAATGGAAAAGGGAAATAACAATCAGAATGCCAGAGCCATTCTCATGACCAAAAATCTTAATCCAAACATGAACCATGAGAATCTCATTCCCATTCCAATTCTTGATTACCCTTCTTGGACAAAAATTCTAATCCAAACGCTACCTAAATTATAAACAAGGAATACTTACCTACTCCCACTAGAGGAAAAGCAAAGAGAAAAGATCTCCTCAAGTGCGTTTCGGAGTACATGGAAACTAGGCGACCGAGAAACAAGACAGATACATTTGTCAGCAAAAGAATTGGCAGAAATATGGTAAGCTTCAGCGATATCTTCAGAAACCGGATCTCGGAAAGCAATGCAACTAACATAAATTTTTGATCCATCACCCTCTGCACCCAGAAAATAATAACATTGATTACACAAAGAAAATAACATAAATCTTAACAATTTTCCAGACCCGTAAACATACCAGTCAAAACAATCGGATAGCTGCGCGGAAAGGTCAAGGGATCATTCGAATCAAAGCCCGATGCATAGAACTCAACACCAGCTGGCAGGACACACTGTATTCAGCCAACATCCACCACAAAATCATGATAAACTCCTAAAATTCAACTGTAGCAGCAATTCACATATATAAAAGTTGAAAATACAGAATCAATTTGATTCGAACTAAAATCAGACTTCAATTGCAATCTCATAAACAAATCAAAATTTCAAGAAAATGGAAAAGGAATTGTCAAGGGAACATTGGAATCAAAGCCTGAGAATAAAACCGGCTGGCAGGACAGGCTGCATTCAGCCAACATCCACCACAAAACCATGATAAGCTCCTAAAATTTAACTAGGAGCAACAATTCAGCTCTATAAAGGTTGAAAATACAGAATCAAATACCAAAAAAAGCTAAATGCAGATGGATTTGAACTACAAGCAGACATGAATTACAATTTCTTAAACTCATCAAAATCAAAATTTCAATAAAACTGAAAAAGGAAAGAGTTGGTTACAGTTGGGAGCTGAGGAGGCGGAGGAGGATAGAGAGAGTGATTGGAAGGAGGGTACTGATCCAGCAGAGAAGGCAAGTACAAGATCCCTGTTCCATGGAACCCTCTTTCTCCGTCTAGGGTTCGAATCTCCGGACCGATCCCGCAAACCACAAAATACTCAAAGACCCGACCCATTTATACACACAAAATCGATGAAAAGATACGATAACAGTTGTTGGTGGTGGTGGGGGTGGGGGGGGG
>JAYMSZ010001455.1:0-14312 GCA_036897665.1 Pelargonium citronellum | reverse complement strand
CTGGATGCCTGCTTCCCATTTTCCTTCGCCCCCTTCCCCTTTCCCTGCCGATCCGATTGCGGCCACTGGTACTGCGGTTCGTATTCTTTTCTTTTGCCTCTGTTTGGTTGCTCAGAAAATTATGCCTCATATTTTTGTTTTTTGTTTTTCCACATTTTATATTGTTTTAATTGAAGAAATGAAGCTGTAGTTATGGAAAGTGCATGGGTAGGACCTGAGGTTGCTGAGCATATTCAATGATATTTATAATGCTGCTATTTAGCTATAATGTTATAGGAAATGACATGCTTGATGTTGAAATGGAGCTACATTTAATACATTTACCTGGCGATGTTCAATTCAGTTGTTTCTTGACCGAACAAAAGCCGAATTTTTGTTGTCGGTCTTTCAGTTCAGTTTTGCTAGAAACAAGAGCATGTTGAGGAGAACATTAGTATTTGACACTGGTGCATTGTAGTACTTTAACATTTCGAGTATGACTTGCTATGCCATATTTAACATATATTAAGTTTCTGTTAAATAAAGGATTGAGTCTCCTTCCAGTGACTGTAGTTTTGTTGTTGTAATCACATAATGTAGGGGTTTCTCATTTTATCGTGTAATTATGTCTTGGTCTGGAAATATTTATTGTGAAATTGGTATTTCTTCTCTGCAGCTAGTTGCATTCTGCAGTACTGGAACTATAGTTCGGCACCTAAAAAATGCAAGTGCCCAATGTGCTCTCACCATATTAATATGTTGGTGCCAGATGCATCAATATGCCACCCGCTGGATGAGGAAGTTACGAAGGTCCTGGAAAATGTTCGGAGGTACAATAGCCTTTTTGTTGGAGGCATTCGTGGCGTAGTTCAGGTATGAGTATGTTTCATTGGCTTGCAGATTTATCTGGACGACATGTTCTTTCTTTTGTTCTGTGGAACTGACCTTTTAGTTCAGCTAAATGCAATGATGCCTATACAACACTAGATAAGTAGGTAGCAATACTTTAAATATGAATCTAAAAGTGGTCCTTTTCTTAGAATTGATTTGCATTCTGATATGTTGTCAGGTTGAGGACCATGAGATTGATGTTGTTCAAATGCTTTCGTTTTTTTTTTATTATTATTTTAAAGATGGTATCTACATATTAAAAAGAATCCTTGTGTATCAAAGTGTACGAGGAATGAATAAATGATCACTGTAAATAAATTAGAAATATATGATTGCAGATGGATACTTTGCTGCGCCATTCTCATTCTGCCACATGGGTCTTTATCTTTGTATGTTTCAACTTCAAGCATTTCACAGAAATAGATTGTATTTTAAAGCTACTTGTAATTCCTTCTGATTTTGCAGAAAGTATGTGGTTTACCACTCTTTATCAAGAGAATCTTCCGAGAAATGATGGATCCTGATAGACCTAATTCATATTTTCATGAAATGCGTCTTTTTGCAGTTAAGTTTATCCAGCATGCTTAATTTGAACCTTAACATTCAACTGCTTCTGTATATCATTAGATGATTTAATCCCTATCCTCTTTTGTAACTGCAAAAAATTGACCTTTCTGTCATAACACTTGATATGCATGGAAATCTATATCTTTGTTAAAGAAAGTATTTAGGACGTGAACTTTGTACAAATTTGTCTTTTCTTCTAATGTAGATGGAGAAGCATGTTTTAGCATGCCTCATGTGAGTAAATAATGTACATAAGATCCAGGATAATCAACTCCAATACAAACCTGCTGTGTTGGAGACAATTGGTACTGTCCAAAAGATTTATGTTGGCTTCATTTGTTTGGGTCAATTTCGTTAAACTTCTCCGTGACTTGAAAATTATGGATTTGAGAAATTGTTATTATTGTTGGCCTGCCTTAAGCACATCGGACATTTCTTTTGGTGTAAACTCTTACAATATACAAAATATATTTTACTAACCAAAAAATTAATCAAGAAAAATAAGTTCTTTTTTTTTCTCTGTAATTTATATGGAAAATTTTAGTGACTCTTCTATTAATAAACATCTACTCTTTCTTAAAAAACTTTTATCACATACTATTTCATCTAATAAAGGAAAATTAGTCAATTCTACATGTTTTACTGGAGCGTCGTGCGCCTTGTGCTTAGGCTCGAGAGTGCCTTTTCACCGTTGTGTGCCTTGCATTTTTATTAACTATGAATGACCTTAACTTTTTTTAAATTGGGCGGAATTGCAGACTAGCAATTTCAATATTTTGCTTTCATTGAGTTAAAATTGACTTACAGTTGCAGTCAAACAAATAATCTAGGAATGACTTGGAGAAGTATTTTTAGTGTTTTAATAGGTCCGCAAATAGATCCTGTCACTGTGAGCACTCATATACTCGGTACTCAATAGTGAAGGTACTAATATGTTTATGCTATACTATGTACACCTTGGATAACATATTATTTTCTGTCTTGCTGGCAGATGTTACTAAGTATCCTCTATACAGCTACTCCATTTGACTTCATTCCAACAGGTATGCTATTTCTTAGGAAACAACAGCGTATTTGTTACTTGCACCCTTTACTACCATTAGCTTTCTGCATGATGGATCAGGACTAATATCTAATGTCCCAAACATGCTAGAAACATCTACATGGTACATAATTAGGATCCTGGATGCCACTTGGTAGATGATTCATGGCTGGTTTGTTTTATGATGTGGACAATTCTATATTTGTCTTTGTAACTGCTAGAGCAAATCTTAAAAGCGATGGCCCTGCATATGATATGGCAGTTGTTGGAATAGGAAAATCACAGTTTATGTAAATAATGGGCACATATCTATTGATCTGCCCTTTCTTTAAATATGATGATTAAGACCATTAATGACCAATGGCATACAGGGTTGGAAAAAAATGAAACTAAATTATTGAGCAACTCCCCATAGCATTGTTCTTAAGAAACAATGTCTTGTCTTGCAGGTTTGATACATATGGTTCACACATGTTTACATCTTTTTACTTGTAATAAATTCATCTGACGTGAATTTTTGAATATTTTTCCTCAGGGGGTGTAGGAATCGTAAGGTTGTTTGATTATGCTGCAGTTGCTCTGATAATTATTCTACGTTTAGTAGGCATTTATGGAAGAAGAAGACTAAATCGGCGTGTGAGGCACTTGGCTGCCATTGAACAGTGACTTGTACTGAATCCGTAACACATGATGTATCGCTGTTCTTCTTCCTTGATTTAAATTCGAGGATTTGTAATTGCACAAGTTAGCTCGTATTTAGTAAAATATACTGAAATCAACTAAAATATCTGATAGAGATTGTGAAACTGGAAGTCATGTGGTGTAAAATAGTAGCTGCCATACTGATTTAGATAGTGGTGATGTAAGTCTCAGCGGGCCACTTTTCCTACTTTTGTATATAACTGGTCCTGAGTTTATTATGCGAGTTTTACTTCACAGGAAAAAAGTCTTTATTACATACTGTCTCTCGTAGTTTGGTACTCTTTTGAGAAAAAGTTAAGAAAGAAATTAGTTAGTGTTTGATATTTTGGCTTGTTTGATCGAAATGCATCTATAGTAAACCAAAAACACAGAAAATTTAAATAGAATCATGCCATTCAATTGATCTTAAAGGGTACATATATGAAATTTTGGGACAAAAGAAGGGACATATGTGTGGAATAATTTTATATCTCTCGCCCTTTTGCCTTAAACGAAGCCATAACCTCATTCACAAAAGGAGTTCCAAAACACGTTGGGAAGAAGAGTGAAGCGATAAACTTTGTGTTTTTTTTTTTTTTTTAAGTTGAGCTACGCAACAGGGGTAGTTCTCTCCTTTTAATCCAATGAGATTTGAATTCACGATCTATTACGTGGAGATGTGTGTCTTAACCATTGTGTCACCCTCTTAAAGGACGAAAAACACTGTTTCACTGACAAATTTAACTAGCAATGAGGTTTATGTGGAATGAGTTTTTTTCTGCATGACAAGTCTAAAGGAGGCAAAGTGCCCCCGTTGCTTTTGCTGAACAAACCTCAAGTCAGAGGGATTTAAGTAAGAAATAAAGTCTCATTAAGACCTTGTTCAGTTTATGTACTGAGCTACTATGTAGTGAAAGTCTATAAACTTTGATTTTGTAAAAGTTGTTTGGGTGTGAGCAAAGTGGTTCGTAAACAACCCAAACAAGCACTATAAATGCTTGTCCATGTATCGAAAGTCAATGTGTCCCATGTTCTACCACCAAGTCATAGGGCCGCCTAACTTAGAAATAAAGTCTCATTAAATTTCTCAATTTAGATATGGCAAAATGAAAATGATACAAATATCACTAATATCAAAATTGAGAAATGACAAATAAAAAAAAGTTTTTATAATATATTATTTTAATTAGAATGATGTTGTAGACGCAGATAGGTCGTTAAATGTAACTTTTAAAATGACAAATAAATTGGAAAGGGAAATTTACATAGATATCAAGGCTTGACATTTTTCCGAGAGAAAATATATTGAGAGGTAATTGAAAGATATGATATAAATGGTTTGGTGTATACATATGTGGGAAAAAAAATTGTAATATAAAGTATAGAATATATTTACCATAGTTATTTTTTTTTACCGAAAAGCAACTAATTTATTAATCCAGATCGAACGATAACAAAGAAAACATATAACTGAAGGTTTGCAAACCAATCCATTCGGACAAGGCTGACAAAGAAGCCGATGACCTAACTAACTCGTGAGGCACTCGGTTCACAGATCAATCTGCAAACAAAAACTCAACATTACCAAATTGAGCCACAATGACTAAAACATCCCGAAAAATCAAGTCGAATGCACTAAAATCCTCCCCATCAACTTGAATAAGCAAGTCAAATGCACTGGAATCCTCCCCCTCCACCTGAAGAGCGCGAACAATTGAAAACGATTGAACATGAAATTTAAGATAATCCCGTGAAAGTCGTTGTGGACCGCCTCTCGCCACCACCGTTTTGTCATCTGCTTTGGTAACAAATTCGAAGGTTGATCCGAGGGCTCCAATTGAACCACTATCTTTCAAACCACCTTCTCATATATTTTTTACAGTACGTCGCAATAGATCTCCAGTTGCCCTACGCACACACTAATAATCGATAAAACTCACCGCAAAACTATGCCGCCAATACACAAACCTAACAACACCTTAATTTGTTATCAATGCATGAGTTCGCTATCTAAACAATAAAGACCACAATTAGTTATCTATCAACTCAAGAGATCGCCGCCGCTCTGAAAATTAAGCGTAATTGTATGAAAACCTTAACTGACTCTTAGACGACAGAGAAAGAATTAAGAAATTCTAATTTTCTGTCCAATTGATTTTTTACTAATAGAGTTAACAAATTTAATTGCATATGTGTATAGATAATTTATAAAATAGAAGTAATTAGATATAGGATAAGAAGTTCGTTAGAACTATCCGTAGAGTGGTTTAGAACTATCAGTAGAGTAGTTTATGCAATGAGTTTATTTGTTTAATTTTGGTTGTGTGATAGTTAAGTAGAACAGATTGCTCAAAATTAAATAAAAATGGTCCTATGAAATCTTACTAATAAAGTTAACGTTTTAGTAATAGATTCTCAAGTCATTATGTAAGTCCGCTTGTAGATGGTCATGTCTGCAGCAGCCCAAGTGTAAAAGAAAAATACTGGTCATGCCTACATTAGTATCTGTGTTTTTCATTATATATAGAGACATTTGAAACTCCAAATTGTAAACTAAAAATGGCTTCCCAATTAGTATCGGTAGCAAGCAGTTGCAGTAAGAGAGAGGTTAGATCAACCCCAAAATTTCACCCATCTGTGTGGGCTGATCGCTTCACTCCCTTCACGCCATCTTCCTTGGCTAACTCGATCGGTACCTACATATTACATCGATCTTTTATACATCACTTCTTTACTTACTATATGTATTTGTTATCTTGATTTCATTTAATTTATATATATGTGCGCTTGCGCAGCCACATGATTCATATTCTGCACAAATACAAGTGCTGAAAGAAGAGGTCGGCAAAATGTTATCCAAGGCTTCCTCTACTGGTGACTTATTTGAGAAAATTACACTGATAAACTCGTTGTGCCGTCTCGGCATATCATATCACTTTGAAGAATGATCGGAAAACAATTGAAGCATATCTTCGATACAAAATCATACTTTGACTCGAGCAATGACCATGACCTCTACACTTGTGCACTTGTATTTCGAGTGCTTAGACAACACGGTTACAAAATGTCTTGTGGTAAAACAACTTATATATATAGAACATTTTACACATGAGAATTAAATTTAATGTGTTGGTGTCCGATATGACTAATATATTTAATTACCTGCATGAATATGCAGAAATATTTAACAAATTCAAGAACACCGAATGTGAATTTAGTAAAGCTCTTGCCAATGATGTTAGAGACATGCTAAGCTTGTATGAAGCTTCGCATTTGAGGGTACATGGAGAAGACATTCTTGATGAAGCTCGATCTAGTTTTCACAAGGACTCACCTAGAGACCTTGGTGCATCAACGTCCAAGCCATGCCCTTGCGCCACAAGTAGTCCAAGCTCTAGAGTTGCCACTTCACAAGGGCATGCCAAGACTCGAGACAAGGCGTTACATCTCCTTTTACCAAAATGATGCAACGTGTAACGAGTCGCTTCTCAAGTTCGCAAAGCTAGATTTTAATCTACTACAATTATTGCATCAACAAGAACTCGGTCACATACAAAGGTACTAAGATCAAAAGAACACTTGTTTTCTTTTTCAATTAAGATAGATATATATATATATATAATTGCTATACATATAATTTGAATTTTTCCTACTCAATTGAAGGTGGTGGAAGGAATTGAATTTTGCATCAAAGTTTAGTTACGCTAGAGACAGAATTGTGGAGTGCTATTTTTGGATGCTGGGAGTTTACTACGAGCCCCACTATTCACGTGCACGAATCATGTTGACGAAAATTATAGGCATGCTTTCGATCTTAGATGACACATATGATGTCTATGCTACATTTGAAGAAACCAAATTCCTTACAGATGCAATACAAAGGTTATATAAATATATTTATATATTCACGCAACTTTTGTACGTCACACATGATTATATATATACAATAGCTATATATGTATAGTGAAAGAATATTGTAGATAATATGAACAAAACATAAATATTATACTCTCAGGTGGGAAGGCAGCGCAGTGGATCAACTCCCAGATTACATGCAGATTCTGTATAACTTTATGTTAAGTCTATACCAAGAATTGGAGAAGGAGGTGACAGAGGAAGGAAGATCCTACACTATCAACTATGCATTGACCATCAGCCTCTCAAATGCTTGCACTCTCGTCTTTAATTGGAATGAAAATCGCGGGAAAACACGAATTCGAGTGGATTCAAAGTATACCAAAATGTGTCAAAGCTTGCCAGATTGTTGGCCGCCTCCAGGATGACATCATGAGTCACAAGGTCCGTGAATATATATTATTGTAATTCTTCGAATCTCTATCCATCTGAGATATATGTACTTAACCGATTTCTTATATATATATTTGAAGTTTGAACAAGAGAGAAAACATATTGCTTCGTCTGTGGAGTGTTGGATGGCCCAATACGGGAGGAAGCAGTAGGGGAGCTCCAAAAAATGGTTGAAAATGCATGGAAAGATTTAAACGAAGAGTGCTTGAGTCGTCCAAGTGAAGTTTCAATGCATATTCTGATGCGCGTTCTCAACCTTGCGCGTACTACAGAGGTTGTATACAAGTTTGATGATGGATACACTAATTCTCAGAAGCATTTGAAAGATTACATCACTTACTTATTTGTTGATCCCATATATATCAACTGATGATGATTCAAAATAATTTGGCAGCCATGTAGTTTAGCTAGCTCCATCTCCAGTCTAGCTAGCTACAATTGTGCATTAATTTGTTTGAATCGTATTTGCTTTATTTTGATTGCTCAATAACTCATCTTTTATCAGATGACAGATGGTGGTGATTTACCTAGGTACGTACTATATTATTTTCCTTAATTTTATGTTTGTGATCATGTAATCAGTATGTGTGATATCAGTTGTTCAATAAATATATTCTGAATATTGAATATTTCTCTGTCAATCTAAAGGCACATTCAACTCTTGCAAGTTCTAAATTTTCTTTCATTCTTCAATTTCATAACTTCATACAGTCACATTCGACTGAAGCCACATGTTACACCCTCGACCAGTATATTGAAATCAATGAGACGATCACTGAAGCCACTTAGTAATCTGTCTCTCAGGGACTAAATCGTTTAACCACACACAAGTAAATTGAAAATCAATCACTACAAATTAAATCAATGAGTATGTCTTAATGATGAAGTAAATAAATTAATGAGCATAAATTAAGTTGAACCGGCAAATAAAATGCAACGTGTTCCGCCCAAGAACCGTGTGTCACCCCCTTTCCTGAAATCGACTTGTTGTTTTGCCCTCTAAGGGGTGACGCAATGGTCAAGACACATATCTCCACATGGGAGGTCGTTGGTTCAAATCTCATTGCGTCGGGTGAGGTGGAATTTTGGGTTAAAAGGGGAGAGCTACTACCTGTTGTGTAGCTCAATTGATAAAAAAAAAATATAGCTTTCAAATAGTCTTTTGCTACAAATGGATTAATATAATTTATTTTAAAAAAATGTTTTCATATTTTGAAGAAGAAAAACAATTTTTAAATTTTAGTATAATTTTCTTTAAGAGTAAATGCTAGTCAAACCCGACCCGCCAGTTGCCCAGAGCCCCAGACCCATATAAACCTCTCTTTCTTCCCTCTCAGTCTCATTTTCAGTATACTCTGGTCTCTGCTTCGCCATTTTCACTCTGCAAATCACTCGTCACAATACTCCGACACAAAAAAGAGATGGGCCCACCCAAGACCGTCCGAGCGATCTCTCAGGAGGCATTCGACGAGCTCGTCAGGGAAAACATGGAGGATCTCGACATGGATCCCACCGAGGCTCTCCAAGATGCCATCCAAACTCTCACCCTCCAAGGGGTCGATCTCTCCGGTACCCAATCTTCATTTTCTCGGCTTCCGAACGGAACCCATTTCGCAAAAGTTAACATTTACCACTTGTGTTTCAGGTATTGTCACTTCTCTTCCCGGGGAGGGTGGTGTTAGAGACAATCCAGTGATTCAGAGTTTGGATAGGTTGAAGCAGTTGAATTCAGATTCCAAGGATCAAATTGAAGATAGAGATTTGGATGAGATGGTGGAGTTGCTTGATAGTCTTACTGATTTGTGTTGTCTTGAAGATTCTGGAAATGCTGCTATAGCTACCAAGAATGGTGGATTGGAATTGGTTTGCTCTATATGTTCTAAGATTCCGAAAGGCTGTGATCGGGTACTGGTTTCAGCTCTGAAAACAATGGCACCACTTCTTTATGGTATGTTAATTTTTTCTTTTTCTTTTTGCTGGAGCCTAGACTTTGTGATGCATATTGTAGTTGGAGACTTGGTTGACTGTGGTTATTGGGGAAGTGAGCTTCAACAGAGATAGCTAAGATTGATATGAAGTGTCCTTATTTTTGTTAAGTCAGCAATGATCATAAATATTGCGAGATGAAGTTTAGAAAATGTTAGGATAGATGACAAGTGTGCACAATTACCAAACGAATATTTGTGGATGTGGAGTTCATCGTTGAAGATAATTAGTGACTATATTTTTGTGCATAGTTTTTTGTAGCATTTTTCGCTTCTTGGGTTGCACTTTGGAGTTGCAATTTAGAGAAGAAACAAAAAAGGAGTGATGCTCATTGTGATTAATATCTGGAAAATTGTGTTTGAAGTGGATAGTCCGAGCTTTTCTCTTTATGATATGAATGTGATGTGCATTAGCTATTGGCTTTAGAATTACTGATGAATTAGCATGCGATGAAGTGATATCAGTTTTGTGTAATAGATCATGTTAATTATTTTATTTGCATTCTGTTGTACTCTGTTGACATTTTCGGTTTTTTCTTAAAAGTATTGCATCAAATAAGTGTGTTCCAACTCCATGTCATTTGCAGATATTCAAAGTACGGAAATATTTCGGAGTAGTGCAGGACCGACTATTGTGATGGGTATCCTAAAGGATGGCAGTCAAAACATGGACATTCTGAATTGTGGTTTTGCCGTTGTTGCTGCAGCTGCAACTGGTAACGAAGTTCTCAAGCAGTCGTTCATGGAGTTGAAAATTGATGAGCTTATTATGCAAGTACTGACTATACAGAGTAAAGGAAGCATCCAAAGTTTGTATGATGCTATACGTATCATGTTAACACCTGATGACAATCGTGTCTTGGCTTCTCAAGTGAGTATCAAATCTAGAAAGAAGAAAAAAACAAAACAAAATTATTTTTTGTGCATTTTTACTGTTGCACTGATATTCATATATGATTGTCAAAAAAAAAAGTATTTGGTTATCAAGAACTGCTAGTAAGACAGAATTGAAACTTTGTGCAATTACTTTTTTCGGGCTAGTGATTTTCTCAAGACCTGGTTATGAAACCTAGACTTGCTTTTTACAATTATTTGTGCTTCTGCATGAGTTAACATGCCATATAATTCTCATGGTAACTGTGTGAAAGTTGTCAACTTCAGGTGTATGGCTATGCACGAAGGTTTGCAAAAATTGGCATTGCTGTAGCTATTGTTGAATCGATACGTAGAGGGCTCAGCCCAGCTGGATTAGTCTCAGCAAGCATTGCTCTAAAGGCTGTTGCTGTCAATGTGAGTCCATTAAACCTGATGAATTAGGATTCGTATTTTCCTGTTGGTAATTATTTGTTTTGAGAGTGCCACTTTATTAATGATAGACATACTGTTATCCTCCTGTAACTTGAAGGCCATCCTTGTATGGTTGTTAAGCCATATAGAGGTGTAATCCTGGAGAATATCTGGATTATGATCTTACTGCTGGTACCCGTCAAAATTCAAATGGCGGCAATTTGGATTCTGAAAGACAGTTGACATCATATGATGTCATACTCTTGCTTAATGATTTTAATAAGTGTGATGTATTGTATACCATACAGTTATTGACATGTTAAAACAATTATGCTGACTCTACGACTTCTGCAGGATGAAATATGTAAATCCATTGCTGAAAATGGTGGTATTGATGCAATTCTTCAATGCATTGATAATAGTGGTGAACAAGGCAACAAAACTGTGGCCAGAGCTTGTTGTTCTTTGCTAGCCAAGGTACAAACTGTAACTGTAATTTAGATACACAATTGTTTCTGCTTAGAAATCTTTTAACAGTTTCAGCGTCGGAAATTGGTCCAAAGTGTGCTTGTGTTTCATTTATACATTTTTTTTTGTATCATGGCATGGACTTAAATATTCTCTTACAATTTACTTTTATGCTCTGTAAATTGGAGGTTGACAAGGGAAAATATCAAACAATTTTTTTATTTTTATGATTTCAGTTGAAAGTGTGTGTATTGAACTCTTGAACTCTTTTTCCAGCCAACCATTGATTAGCAGCTAGAGCATCAATTGTCTTCCATTAAAAGATGATACAACAGGACCTTATCATTCATGAGACTGACATATGATGCCATATAAACCGTCTTTTATTGCATAAAGGGATAGATTGCCAGAAGTGTCAGCAAAAGGTTGACTGCCCTATATACAGTTGCATTGCATACACTCATGGGTTCAGACTTGGGGACTTATTTTTATTCACACTTACCTTCAGGATGTGCTAGTTTACTTGCTTGGTGGACATTTTTAATTGCCAAGTTACCTTCAACGTTGTTATTTATGTGTCCTGATGTTGAAAAAGCATTTCTTTCAGGATTCAATGTCATTGCTGTCATAGCATTTATGTATGGTTTTATATGGTTTTATTTGTTTCCCTTTAGCTGGCAGGAAGTGACGCAAATAAGAGTGCCATTGTAGAGCAACGTGGTATGGATAGGCTAATTACTCTCTCAACCAGGTTTTCTGATGACCCTTCTGTGCTGCAAGAGGTAAGTGGAATGTAAGGCCTGGTAGCCAATTTAAATTTAACGTTACGTAGTTGATTACTTAATATGCAATTTGGTTGAATGGTTTATTTATGCTGCTTTAATGAACTGATCTTATTATATCCAGGTTATGTCAATTATTTGTGTACTCTGCTTGAGATCTCCTGACAATGCAGCCCGTGCCATTGAAGCTGGGGCTGGAGACTTTGCCATTCAGGCCATGGAGAAGTTCCCTGCTGCCCAGCTGTTGCAGAGGAACTCCTGTCTCATGATCCGCAATCTTGTTGCAAGGAACCCCGAAAACAGGCAAGTATTCTCAACCATATGACATCCTCTCTAGTTCAAAAGCACCAATAGCTATTCGAAACCAACATTCTTTTCTTTTTTACTGAACAGAACAATTCTACTGAATAATGGCATCGAGAAGATTATAAGGAAGGCCAAGGAAAACCACGACAGCTGCAAGGAGGCTGCTACTGATGCGCTGAGAGACTTGGGGCTTGATAACTACAACTCGTAGATTTTTAGTGTGTATTTTTTTGCTACTGTCCCTTTTTAATCAAAACAGAGTGCTTCTGGTTTAGTTTCCCTTTTTTGTTTCCATTAAACCGAGTGTATCATAACTGTGTCAACTACTTGAATTATGAAATTAGAAGTGAAGAATAGCAATCCCTTGTGAACTTGTGTTTTTTTGCTCTGTTTCATTTTGCTTCATCCATAAAAAAAGCAAACAAAAACCAAAATTTCAAACAACAAACAGATTTGTAACGATGTAGCAGACCATATCAAAATTGTTATATGAATTGAAATTTCAACAATCCTCAGATTCATCAATGTGATCCAGTTTTCATTTCTAAAAAAAGAAGCTACTATACTAATTGAACATTGCGAAAAACTACAAATTCAACTGGTTCGAGCCTCTCATTTGTACAGTTGGGTGTAGTTGTATACTTCTTCTATATGGTGTGCATCATCCGGTGGTTGTGTCCCAAATAGAACCTGAGATGTAAAAATACCTGTGTAAAATACTATCCATGGAAAAGGTCCAAATTTGGCAAATAAATCTGAATTCTTGTATCCATAATATTTTAAAAGGAATGGACATACCAGTTAAATTTCCAGCGCTACTTGAACATCTTCTGATAAGCCTTTTTCTCCAGCTCACGCCTGTTGTTAATCTGCAACAATTAAGTTGCTTAAAACACAGTTGGCTCTAATTATAATATAATTACTCCATATTTGTTAGGCTATCTTTCGTTTACTAACCAACCTTCTTATTAGCAGCAGCAAGCTCCCTTTTTATTCCACCTGCAAAATACCAGATACCAAGTGAAAAATATCACCAAGATTGAACGGGCAACTAATGAACATCTAAACCCCAAATGACACATAAATATTGTATAGAGTCAAGGTTCTTAAAATGGAACTATTCAACATCTAAGGACTGTTTGCCATGGGTTGCGGTATGATATGAACCAGATTTTTAGACCAATTTTGAAAACCAGCTTCCAATGAGAATAACCTCACCAGTCACCAACATTTCCATAGTATCAGTTTTTGAACTATTATTACTTACTGTCATTTGGCTCCAACTCCAGTGCCTTCTTGAAGCTTTCAGCTGCAGCATTAACATCATTGAGTGCCATGTATGCCTGATCAGAATGACCGCAATCATTACTAAAATTGTGTAATTTTTACCAACACAAGATAGAACATTTGGAAGCAAATGGTGAACCATCAACATAAAAGATGAGTAATGAATATTAGTTATTGAATTTAAGAATATACTCATGAGAATAATAATAAATCTGAATTATCAAATGACTGAAATACACATTTCTCAAAATTAAATAGAAAAAACAACAAAGCTCAATTTTTACAAAAATGGAGGCCTCTGGATATGGATCTTGGCAAACCTTTACATAACAAATAACTAGCTTGGGCAAAGTATATCGAAATTCCTCAATCCTAATAGTGATAATTTTTTTTATTGAAACAATTAAACTAACCTGCCCTTGACGAAAAAAGGCTTTGGCATTATTGGATCCTTCACGTATAGCAAAGTCAGCATCGAATAATGCTCCTTTTATATCCTCTAGTTTCAATTTACAAGCCTGCAGCAAAGATGCTTGTTATAATGAAGCTGAATCATAAGAAAAGTGAAGCAGCCTGTTTGCGTAAATGCATTATCACGAAGTATAACCAGCCGCATTTCATAAGCCACCAGTTAAACTTACTAGATGCTAACTGTTAGTTGATGTGTTTAGGACTGCTGAGTCAATTATTGTTTAGTTTGTTCCTGTTTGTTAGGAGTCTTGTTATCCA